>CM076584.1:2622304-2874742 GCA_034641835.2 Pinus albicaulis
TTTGTTTCAAGAATTGAGAATAGATTTCAGTTTTGATTTCTTCATTCTTCAGTTTGATCTGTTTATATTTTTCTTTAATATCCAAATCTTTTTCCTCAGCTGCCTGTGAGGAAGAGGCTTCCATGCTTTGTTGTCTTTCCATTAACTGTGTATCTTCATTGTTGACTTGTTCTTCATTCTGATTGGCATATTCATTTATAATGACTGTTGTAGTATTTTTTTCTGGCAAATATGTATTGGTATTTATAAGCTCTGTTTATTCCACATCAATTGTTACTTTTCCTTTACCTGTTGAATCTAACTTGGGCCTTTTATTATAGATGAGCTTGAACTTAGTTTCAGTTGTAGTTTCTAGCACATAGGCTCCCTCTTCCCTGATTCTTTTAGTGGAATTTTCTGGCTGATTTGCAGTTTCTAAGGTATGACTACTATTACCTTTGTTCACTACATCTGTTAAGGTGTTTTCAGTCCACTTAATCTGATTTGCAAACTGTTCTATCTCTGGTTTTTCTTCATGAATGAAAGGGGTTAACTTTCATTTAACCCTTAGTTTACTTAGGATCCCTTGTGAATCATAACTCCATGGAAAATTTTCTTCAAATTTATATTCCAATAACTGCTTAATTACCTCTTTCTCTGCATCCCTGTGATTGCATATGAATGGCCCTATCTGATTCTTTAATTTGAATTGAGTTTTCTTCCTAGCTGCCATGAAATTTATAGAATCAGAATTGAGGATCTGCCTGATATACTCCAAGGCAAAGATCCTCATGGAAACATGCTTGGGTAACTTTTAAGGTAACAAGTTTGACCCAAATACTCTGATCTCAGTATGCTTTTCATGTAGGTACAAATCACCAACCTTACTCTGCTCTGACAACTACAATATCTTTTTCATTTCTTCATTTATTCTAGGCTGCACTGCTTTGGTCAACATTGTGATCACTGGATGTAAAAATAACTCTGAAAATTCTGAATTTGTGAAATCTGCACACTCTTTTCTGAGCAATGTAGTAAAAAAATTATAGATAAAGGGTTTCCCTCTATGTCCAGCTTTTGAAGAGAAACTGGAAATTTATTTGATTGAAAAAATAGAAAAATATGGAAAAGGTAGGAAGTATATCTGAATACTCCTTCAATTGGAAAATTGATCAATTGATAATGGATACTATTTGCAATGAAACCAACATAATCAAAGATGACTGATGGGGGTTGACCTAGGGAGAAAGTGGATAAGAATCCCAAGATGGATTCATCAGTGTGCTCATCAGTAAAATATCCAAGGATGAAGGAGAGCATGGAAATCACATGTCTTGAACCTTCTAGGAATTTAGCAGTAGAATATGGAGTATTCAAATTGGGAATTTCTACATGTGAGGGCATAAATGTCTGAAAAAATCATGAATCTCTTGGGAAAATATAGGCCAATATAAAGCTGAGTTAAGGCCTCTATGGATAAAGGAACTTCTTGGAGGTCAGGCTGAAGCTACAACATTTGATTGATAGATTGAGTAGTGATGGTGAAAAGCACTTCTTTATCTACATTAATTTTGGCTCTTTGATCAGGCACATAATACTTCTGACATAATCTGATGACTTCTGGGCATGGGTGAGTTAATGGGACAACATATTTGGGCAAATGGGATTCCCAAATATGGATTTATTCTTCCTTATCTAAGGATTTCTCAAAGCACCAGTTATGGATCTTTAGCAGGTTATATTCAACAATGGGATCTGCTATGTTATAATCAGTATCCACTAATGGGATATGTTCAACATCAACAACAGGTGGTTGAAGAGGATTTACCACTATGGCACTCTTAGAAGTTATAGCAGGGGTTGGTTTAGGTACTTTGGAACCTTCAGGCTTGCTTGTACTATGATTCTTAGGAATTTTGGGCTGCTTTCTGCAAGTTTAGACAATTTGCAGGAGTAATTTTATTTTAATAGAGTATTTCTGGGAAAACCAGGAAAAGTATAGTCTCTTCTTTGGGGTTTTCTGTCCAATTAGGCATGTCAAAGAGGTTTAGACGCTTTAGAACTGGTTTAAAATAGGAAACGAGGGTTTCCTGAGTCTCTAACTGAGAAATAGGGCTGCAAAACTCTTTTGAAAAGGGTCACAAAAGCTTAGGGTACCTGTAGAGGTTTTCTGGCTTGTTTCAGAGCTTGAAATAGATCATTAAACTGTGAAAATTCACAATTTTTTTGAAAAATTGTGCGCAGTAGAGAAACAACGTTTTTGGGAAAAATTTGACAGGGTCTGGCCTGTTTTTGGGGCTTTTTAACAGTTTCTTTCAATTTATTTTCAAACTCTTAATGTGTTTTTGTTGTTTATAGGTCCTTTAAATTGATTACAGGTTCAAATTTTAGAAAAATACCTTTTGTAAGCAGGTATTTGGTCTTCGGAATGGTTTCTGAGATTTTTTTTTTGAATGAATTGATAACTTTCGTAGGTTTTCTGGAGCAATGTACAACTCCTCAACAATTTTCAAAGGTTGCAGGGAAAATTATGAACGCTTTCGGGCATAGAAATGGCGGAAAAAGGATGTTATTATAGTTGGGAAGGCTTCATGCAGGTTTAAGGTTAATGCACAGAAGATAAGGAATGAAATGCATTTTCGAAGGTTTTATATGCATTTTGTTATATTACTTCGACATTGATTGATTGTCACATCAGAGGGAAGCGTGGTTTCAGAGTTCAATGGATCAAAACAACTAGTGGTTATCGCGCGACAATTGGGTGGTAAGCGATATTAGACTCAACCCACTCGATCCAATGATTGAAGGGCACGTGGAGGAGGGAGAGAATTGGGAAACCACTCATTTCGCGCAACTTTGGAATGGGGATGAATGCACAACTTTTCTGTGCGATATCGGATTTCTGCCGTAGGATCTGGGCTTTGAAAGCAAACAATCTAGATCTGTTTGGGAGATGCGCCGAAATGGGAGTGGGGCCATGATATTTGTTATATGCGCGGATGGTTTAAACCTTATGAAATAAACGTTTAAAATACGTTTAAACCTTATTTTTATGATATTGGAGAAAAACTTTAAACTTTATAAAAAATGTGTTTTTTAATAAAGTTTACAGTTCGGGCATTAAAAAATAGGTGGGGGGTAATGTTTTATGTTTAATTAGAACATTTAACCAATGTTTTAATCAATATACATGCGCGATTTTTATTATATGGTTTCTAAACATTGTATGGTTGTTTAAAACTATAGGGAAGGGATACTTGTATATAGATAGGTTTAGACCAAGGGGTTTGTAGGGCGGGGTTTTTATTTTACGCACATGGGGATAATAAACTTTGGTCTAAACGTAAAATAATGGGTTTTGGGGGGTTAATTTAAATATAAGGGATTTAATATATATGGGAGGGTGTAATTAGGGATTTACTACAATAAGTTAGGTGTTAATATGAATAAAGGGATAGTAAAAGGAAATAAAACATATATTATCTCTAAGTAAAGTATAAAAATAAAGCATTGCTCATCTTTTATATTACTTCACTAATACTTAGGATAAATGTATTTTGAGGGTTTTATGAATGATTTTGAAGGAAATGAAATTAATTATTTTAGGGTTTGAATTTTACTAAGTAAGAATGCGTCTTTACTTAGGAAAGAGGGGTTTTGAAGTATGAATGAAGGGTAAATTCTGATAAAATGCGGGTTAAATGTAGGAACTCAATATTTTTAACTAATCAGTCATAGAGCCTTGGGTCCGGTCCCAACATAAGTGAGAGAAATTCTCTAAGCCTCTTTGAATGATAGTTTAGAATACTAAATACTTGTAGGGGAGGGGAAATTAGTGATTTTGCCCGATGATGCTTTATTACATGCTTGCTCCACTGCTTTCTACCTACCCGTGCTTATTTCTAACATTTTTTCTTCATTCTTGTAGGTGCATTTAATCTTGCAACCTTAAAACATTTTTCTTTCAAAGCATAAAACTATCTAAGTCTACCTTATTTCATTCGAGGGCTTAGATTAAACTGTTGAGCTCCTCATTATTCTCTACCTATCTACTGATTTGTCAATCTTAAACTGTTTGACAAATCTTTATTCACTATCTAAAACATGAAATTGAAAGCATGAAGATTTAAGATTAAACTGTTTAATTGACCATGGATTATGGCATTTATTGAGACTCTACACATAATCATTATTATTGCAGTAAAGTAAAAGTAGTGGCATTTGATCTTGCTCACTTTCAGGTCTTATTTTCATCTCTTTTTATTTTTGGGTTTATATTTTTCTAAGTCCTTTGATCTTTCTTTCAGCACTTTTACCATCTTTTTGATTTTTTATTATTTTTCATTTTTTCAAAATATGGGAAAACAACTTGCAGAAAGCAAGGTATGTACATATTTACAATATTATCAAATTCAATTAAAAATTTATGAACCCTATTATTATAGGACCCTAACACCGCCTATTTCGGACCCCCCCCCCATCGTTAAATTCCGAAGGCCGGGTGGGGGGGGGGGGGGGGTCCGAAATGTGTTAAGGACCGTCGAATGAATTGGGGTAAAGCAAAGGTGACAGAGAGATGCAGAGGGCTCAATGGTGATGGGATATGGGAAGATCGGATGGAAATGGTGGAAGGCATGGTGAGACCAAACCCCATTGCAAGTCGCAAGCTTTAAGTTTTTGTTATAAGCGCGGAGGAGGTAAACACCAAAAAAATGCGAAGTGTGAAGTGCGGGGGGGAGGTAAGTGACGTGGAGGGCAGGTGGGACCCGCCCGTATCGTAAATCACAAACTTTAACATGAATCAATAGAGATAAACTCTAAACAATGCGAAGTCTGAGCACGGGAAGGAGGGAAGTGGCACGGAGGGGAAGTGGGACCCGGCCGCAGCCTGCAAATCACAAACTTTAAGTTTTAGTTTATATGCGCGGAGGTAAACTCTTAAATCCACAAAGTGCGAAGTGCAGGGAGAAAGGAGGTGATGTGGAGGGTGGAGCCCACTTCTTGGGCAGAGTTATAATGTGGCGAATGGTTATGCGGTAAGTGTATGAGGTTTCATGTTATACGACACGTATTGCAAGTGGCTAGAAGTGGGGGGCGGAGCTGCTATGGTGGGGCCAACCGCATCGCAACTTACACAAAATACTTTGCGGGCGCTTAATCAGTAAGTTATAAATTGTGCAAAATGCAATATGCATCGTGCTAAACACTATAAAGTGTGAATAGGAAAAAGGTAAGGAAATGCAGAATACAAGGGTTTCCATGTGGATTTGGGTGACGTATAAAGGTTGGATGGGTCCTGTTTCATCGCATCGGCGAAAAACAAGGTTTGGCGTAAGTCTTAAGAGGTAAGGTTAAAAACCTGCCGGCTACGAAGTGCGGGCAACATGTAAGGCTTATAAGCGCACCACGGGTGAACAGGTCCCACCTCATCGCAAATCACATTTCGCTCATTTTAACATTTAGCCTTGCGCCTATCTTGAAAAACTTGTGATCTGTGATTGTGATTTGAATCTCCGCCATTGAATGTTGCTTAGATCCAACAGTCCTCATCACTCCCCTGTTGTGGTTTTCTGACCTTGTCTCTTTGGGTGCGCCCGATCATTTCTTATTTTTTCGTGGAATAATTGCCTTGCGTTCACGACTTTACCTGCTTTAGCATTCACGGCTCGACATGAATGCGTGCACAAATTGACCCAATCTCATTCAGGACTCTGCCCTTGTTGTTTTTCTGTCTTAACTATTTCTCTGCTACCTTTGTCTTTGCTAATAGTAACTGCTTCTCTCCCTCTGCCCTTTGTTTTCCTTATAGGGACCACTTCTCCATGTTATGTGAGGTCACAGACCAACAACTTCCAAGCAAGGTAACTTTTCATGGATTATAAGGAAGGTATGATTTTGATTTAGTTGGAATTCAAAACCAATACAACTTAATATGGTTTTTAAGCTTCTGTGGTTATTAGTTATTGAAGAGTTTTTCGGATTATCCACAATGTTATAGAATATTGGTTGACATTTCGAATCCCACCGGGGATTCGTCTTCACGACAGGTTCTTGAATGAAGGATTGAAAGAAAGGTTCAGGTCAAGATTTAATAGTGAAAAAGAAAAATAAAAAAACCCACAAATATTTTATTATAATTTATTTATTTATTTTATTATATTTATTATTATTTTCTAAACTTATTAAGTAATATTTTAATAATATATTTTTAAAAAATAATTTAATTTTTTTATTTAATCATGTCACACTAATTTAATTAATTAGTTTATTTAATTGAAAAAATATGTATATTTTTAATTAATTATTGCTAATATATTTACTATATGTGTATTTATAACAATTAATTCAGAATGGTTACTAACTAATATCTAAAATATTTTATTTTTAATTAATTAGGATTAATTAATACAATTAGTAATTTTGAATCTATTAATAATAAGGAAAATTATAATTCATAATAATTGTTAATAAAATTAATGGAATTTTAGAGATATATAAATTATATATCTTTTTATCTAATATACTAATAATATTTTTAGAGTTTATAATTTTTTATGAATTTTTATTATTCAATATTTTAACACTATAATTAAATTAATTACTAAATAATGAACTAAAACAGAAATTAAAACAACATAAAAATAAAAATAAAAATAAAATAATTATTTAAATAATATTAACATTTATTTATTCAAAATAAATAAATAAATATTAAATAATAATTTATTTTTGTTATAATGATTATTTATTAAATAATTATTATTATTTTAATTTTAATTTTATTAGGATTTCTATTAGGGTTCTAATATTTTAACATATTAGATACTAATAATAATTATTAATTAATTAAAAGAGGGAGAAATAGAATTTTTAGGTGGATTTGCATTCGCGAGCTCGCAATGCTCTACAATAGGCTTGTTGCTGCGCATAGGGTCTCTTGTTGCGGCATCAGGGTGGTGCCGGTGCGTGGTGCCTGCCCTAGCAAGGGTCTGAAAACATGGACAAACCTCAGGCCCCTCCCCTTCCTCCTCCCCCTGAGGTCGAAGCCTTCACGCAGCTTGTTGCTTCTTAGTCGAAAAAGAAGAAGCTGCTCGCCTCCATGTTTTTTAAGAGACTGGATGAGATCCCATCGGTGGCTCTTCCGCCCGAGGGACCCATGAAGCTTTCCCTCTCCCTAGCAGATCATGCTCTAGTCAGGAAGTTTACAGGCTTATGGCCTTCACCGAAAAAGACGAAAGCTTGGATCCATAAAAACTGGAGGCCTCTCATCGCAAACAATGTCACCTCCTACTTCCTGGGGCAGGGTTTTTTTCCATTCGAATTCATGTCAAAGGAGGACAAGGATATGATATTTAGGAACAACCCCTATTTCATGGGGCCTCAAGGTCTATATTTAAATAGATGGACGCCAGACTTTGATCCTTCAAAGGACGTCCCAACTGTTGTTCCGGTTTGAGTCAAACTCCCGAATCTACCGATTCACTGTTGGAACTGGGAATCAATGCAGCAAATAGGCAATGCTCTTGGGAATTTCATAGATCAAGATAACAATAAGGATCAATATGACTGCGTTAGAATCTGCATGGAGGTTGACCTCGAAGTTGGGCTGCCGGAAGCTATAAAGCTCATGGTAGGAATCTGGACCCATCTGCAGAAGTTAGATTATGAACAACTTCCTTTCAAATGCCATGGATGCCTGAGTATGGCCACTTCGTCAAGAAATTCCCCAAAAATGCAGGCCCTGAAAAGGAGAAGGAAGAAGGATGGAAACAAGCCAAGAAAACCAAAACTAGCGTTAGATAAGGGGCAAATGGACAAGGAGAAGGAAAATGAAAAGGGAATGCCGCAAATCTTGGGAGTAGCCCCAAAGCCAAACCCAGCCCAAAAGGTCAAGAGAATAGTTTTGCGCCCTTGACCTCAGAAACAGAGGAAGTACAAGAAGCTGACCCCAGGGGTTTGTTGAAGGATCCTTAAATGCAAGAAGGCCCCGTTCCTCCGAAGAGTGGTGATCCCTCCTGTGAAACCCTAAATGAGAAGGAACTTGTCTCTTAAGGTGATGAAATAGACTCGGAGGAATCAAAGGAGGATGGATAAATTGGGGATTCGCAAGCTTCGGTCAGAAGATCCACCAGGGGAAGGAAAACCTCCAAGGAGAAGAGGGAACAAGAAACCTACAAGGAGAAGTTGCAAGGGAGCTAGCCGACTTTGGAAAAGATGTTGGCAAGGAACCCAAAGAGAAATAGAAATCAAGGCGAGGGCTCTAAGGGAGCCCTCTCAGCCCAAAAACGAAGTAATGAGGATCGTCTCCTGGAACTGTAGAGGGATGGGGAGCAACCTAAAAGAGGAAGTGATGAAAAGTTTAACCCGATTGGAAAAGCCAGACATTCTTCTCATCCAGGAGACCAAACTGGAGGAAAGGGATTTCCTTCAAAAAGGCAGATAGTTTTGGGGAAAAGGAGGAGGTCTAGTTGTCTCCTCTAGAGGCGCCTCAGGAGGGTTGGGAATTCTATGGAATGAGACATGCCTTGAGAAAATTTAGGTAAAATGTAACTCAAACTAAATTTTTGTTCAGTTTCTGCACCAAGACTCCTTTTCAATTTCTATGCCCCAGTTAGCCCGGGGGACAAAAAGAATTGTTGGGAGTCCATAAGGGAGTTAGAAAAAAATATCCCGATGGAAAATCTCATTCTTGCCGGAGACTTGAACCTTACTTTAAGCCTTTGGGAGAAGCGCAGGGGCAACATTGTGAGGGATCCAGCCAGGGAATGGGTGGAAGAGATCATTCAGGATTGGGACTTGTTGGACATTAAGCCTGCCAAAGGAAAATACACATGGACTAACAGAAGAATGGAACTGGGCCACATCGCTGCAAGGTCTAGATGTTAGCTCAGATATCCTCTCTTCGTCGGTTTCAGACCACAATCCCATAAGGCTTGAGATGAAACCTCAAAGGAACGTGGGAACCATTCCCTTCCGGTTCAACTCACTTTGAGTGCAACACAATGATTTCTTGGAAAGGGTCGAGGATGTCTGGAGGCTTCCTGTTAGTGGCTCCCCCTTCTTTGTGTGGGAAGAGAAGTTGAGGAGAGTGAAGAGGGCCCTCAAGGGCTGGGCTAAATCCTTCCCATCCCCGACTGAGGAAAGGAGGTCTGCCCAGGCCAGTCTGGAGAGCCATCATATGCAAATGGAAGAAATGGACATCTCGAAGGAAAGCTTAATTATGGAAGAGGATTTCTAGGTTAAGTTTCATAAAACATGCATTCGGGAGGAGGAGTTTTGGAGGATAAAATCTCGCAACCTATGGCTTCAAGCTTGGGATAGGTTCACCTCCTTCTTCCATAAGCAGGCTCAAGCAAGAAGAAGCTTCAACTTGATAGTTGAGATATCCTCAGGAAACCAATCCATCTCCGAATTTTCTAGCATAAACAAAGTTTCCCACCACCATTTCAAAAGTATGTACATAGAGGAAAAGAATATGAGACACAACTCTAATCTTCTTGATCTTGTTCCTTCTAAAGTCACTGCCCAGATGAAGACTTTTCTGATTGCTCCTGTCACTATCAAAGAAACTAAGAAGGCCCTCAATGATATGGATCTAGACAAGGTCCCTGGGACAGATGGATTCACAGCTCGTTTCTTCAAGGCTTTCTTGAACACGATCAAAAGGGATCTGCACAAATTGATTCTAAAATCTCAATCCTGCCATAAGCTCAGGGGAAGTACAAAATTAGCCTTCTTGGACCTCATCCTTAAAGTGAAGGGAGCCTATACCTTTAATAGGTTCAGGCATATTTCCCTTTGCAACATTGGCTATAAGATCATTACTAAAGTCATGGAAAACAGGTTGAAATTCCTTCTCCCTGATCTCATTCCATAAAATCAAGTGGGGTTTGTCAAAGGAAGGCATATGACTAACAACTTTGTTCTTGTCCAGGAAGCGACACATTCAAGCATCCAAAGGAGAGAAAAAGGCATCATTGTAAAGATGGATCTTGCTAGTGCGTTTGACAGAGTGAGGCACAATTTCCTCTTTGGGGTTATGAAAAATTTTGGTTTTGATAACCATTTCATAAGCTGGGTCAAGGCTTGCATCGTGGAGCCTTGGATTTCCCCCCTTGTCAATGGGCGTGCTGTTGACTTCTTCAAAGCCAATCGGGTTCTCAAGTAGGGATGCCCTCTCACTCCGCTGCTCTTTTTTATTCAAGCCTTTGTTCTCAGCTTCATGATGGAAAAAATATGCGTTGATCAAGAGCTTATGGGTCTCAGAATTTCCAGAGGAGTTAGAGACATAAATCATGCTCTGTTTTCTAGCGACTCTCTCCTGCTCAGTGGTGCTTCCTCCAATTCGGCCACCCGATTTAAGCTTGACATTGATTGCTTTTGTAATTAATCTGGAAGTGAGATTAATTATGGTAAATTCCATATTTATTCCTGGAACCTTTCCGGAATTGAGCTAAGCACCATCACCAAAATATTTGGTTTGAAAGGCTCTATGAATTGGGCTTCTTTTAAATACCTTAGTCTGCTAATTTTCCAAGGATCCCTGACCGAGAGGGACTAGATTCCTCTGATGGAAAAATTTAAGAAAAATATGTAATCCTAGGGCACGTTGTGGCTTAATTTATCAGGGAAGGAAATTCTCATTAAATCGGTGCTAAATAGTTTTCCAATCTTCCAGAGCTACGTCTTGTTGGCTTCGATGGGCACTCTTCGTAAGATGGAGCAAATCATACGTTCCTTTTTTTGGAAGGGGGGGAAGGATAAAGCTAATAGGATTCTGTTGGTTAGCTGGGACAAGGTTGCCTTTATGCTTATGGAAGGTGGCCTCCACATGAAAGATCTCAGGGATCAAAATATCTCTTTAGGAGCAGAGATCCTTTAGCGACAAGTTGCGAGGAAGACAGGGTGGGCACTGATCACCCTTTGGAAAAAATATAGTCACAGAACTTGACCTCGCCGCCTGGAGAAATGTCGTGCAATTCACCATGGCTCCCTGATCCATCTGTTGTGCAAACATGCTCTCCCTCTATTGCACGACAATATGTACTAGATCCCTAGCAATGGAAAGAGGATCAGAATTTGGGAGGACAAGATCATGGACAAAGAACCATTTGGGGATGACCCTGACCTGAAAGACTTAAAGCGGTGGATGATTGCTGAGGGTTACGTCACGCTTTGGGATATTTTTTATTGGGACAAAAACACTTGGGCAGGGTGGAAAAAGATGAATCTGCCAACGCAATTGGAGCAAGCTTGGTCAAAGCTCTTGATTGTGTTGGTTGGGAAAGCTCCAATAAACATAAGAAAAAAATACACAAGAGGTTGGGGAGCCAAGTCGGGTTACTACATAGTGGCGCAGGGATACAGGCGCCTCAAGGCCATCCCCACCATCCCCAACAACCCTATGATTTGGAAAGGGATCTGGAAAATTAAAAGAATCCCCAAGATCGACATGTTCGCCTGGCTGCTAGGTCACAAAAACATTCTTACAACAGAGAAATTGCAAATAAGATGCTTCCATGGTCCCTCTCGGTGTCCTCTCTGCCATCAACAAGTTGAAACAATGAACCATATCTTCCTCGGGTGCCAATACGCTCGGGAAATTTGGAAGGAGTTCACGAACCTTTGGAGAAACAACATCAACCTTCTAGACACCATCACGACTTTGTTGAAAAATTGGGGATCCTTGTACCCTGCCTCTTTCCCCACAAAAGGTTGGCCGATAGAGGGGTGTATGATAATACCAAAGCTCGTATTTTGGAAGATCTGGCTTGAAAGAAACAACTGAATATTTTAAGAGAAGTCTCTAAATCAGTAGCACATAACGGTGAAAATTAGGAGCATGTTAAAAGAGATTATGTAAGAAAAGGTGGGGTAGAAGCAAGACTATAGCTTCAATCAGAAAGAAAGGGATTGATTCTTGCAGTTGGGCTTGAATTTCTCCATAGGGGCCAATGTGGAGAAAAGAAGAAAAGGTTGGAAAATCATATTAGAGGAAGAGGACTTTGAAAAATGGAGAAGGAGCACTGATGTTCACACTTTGTTCTTTAAATATGATACAAAAGGAAATTTGGGGAAGGAGGGAGGTGGGGGGCACCATTCGAAGCCGATATGATGAAATCATCTTGAATTTCTCTTGGGGGTTGGGGCTCACCACGAACACCCAAGATGAAGCCCTTGCCCTCCTCCAAGGACTGAAGCAACTTGAAAAACACGGAATTAAGGATGCTCAAATCATAGGAGATTCACAAAGCCTCATTGGCTTGATGGTGAAAAATTTGGTCCCTAAGGACCTCCGTCTACAGAGGCTGATCACTTGTATGAATAAGTTGATTGTTTCCTTTGCCAATCTTCAGTTCGTCCATGTCCTTCGGAAAAATAAAAAAGATGAGGACCGTGAAGCCAAAGTTGCTGTCTCTCTCCAGGTGGGAACTCTCCTTTGCGATGAGGGGGAAATGTGGGTTCCCCTCCCATAGCTGGGTGTGTATTTTCTCTTTTTGTCATGTTTTACTATTTTCTGATCCAACATTTTGTTTGTATAAGATGGTTTTCTAGCCGCTGGAAAATTGCTAGAATGACCGAAGATAGGAACCTTCCAAAGGTAAGAAGTATCGTAGTTGAACTCTACTTGAACGGAAGCCCCTTAGATCTTTGGTATCTAGATGTAATTGCCTCGGGCTTCTTGAATTAATATAATATAACCGTTTCTGTTAAATTTTTTTTATTAATTAATTATTTTTCATTAATTGTAAATAAAAATTAATTAATAAGGATAATTATTAAAAGTAAATAATTTAATAATTAAAGAAAAATTACTGCATGAAACTAACAACGACTAAACTCTAGAATTCAATGAAAAGGAAACAAACTTGAGATACTATACCTCGGAGGATGACGAACTGGAGGAACAAATTTGCCGTATAAGAGGCCGCTAACTGTCACTGATTTCACATCCTCCATACCTGTTGAAGTTATGAGGATGTTTTATAATCTCAAGTGCCTCTCTAATTTTCCTTATTCGATAATGTTCCTCTCTGACAATGATCCTGGCATCCTCCAGACGCATATGATGCTTATTTTTCAAGGAGTGTTTTGCAAGGGCCGAGGTGCGAGATATCTCCTTCTTAATATTAGCTCCGTGTTCTTTAATTTGTATCTAAAGCGAGCGTCCTGTTTCACCAATGTAACTCTTCCCACATGAACAGTCAATCTTGTAAACTCCTTTAAGTTGTTCATGACTTATATTGTCTTTAACTGATCGCATTCTTTGTCTTATTGTTCTATAACAATGTGGATAATCCAAAAAAATCTTCAATAATACAACCTAGTTCATGTCTATTTAGAGATAAAGTTGGAGAGAAATTTTACCTTTCATTAATAGGTGGGTTTTATTGTTCACTATGCTTATGTAATATCCCAAAATAGGGAATTTCTACAATAATGACAATATCTTAAGATATTCTGAAGTTGGAGATGAAACAATGTAAAACACATATTGGATTAGCAGCGTTATATCAATACATAAATCATGAGAAGATCCAAATAGCCATGAAATTGATCTTATAGCAGCAAATTTATACAAATCCTTGAGGTACTGATCACTCAAGCTAGGCAATGCAAGCCTCAATAGAACAGGTACAAGAAAATGAAGAACACTGCTAGATATAGAAACCTCAAGGCTATGACTGCGCAGTTTATAGGAGGCACTGCTACAAAAATAATATCAATACATAGATATGGCAATGTATGGCTCAAATAATGTGGGGAGAAAAGCTCTAACCCCTGTAAAACAATATCAAGTCAATCCTAGAAGGATTGGCTGAAATATACAAAATGGAAAAAATGATGGAGTAGCAGGGCTGAGTAGCAGCTGCAACTCAAGAACTGGATGGAGATGGATGTAGATGATACACAAGCTGAATATACCTCCTCCAATGGATCTTCCAAGTGAAAGGCTGATCCTAACACTGAAGATCCGACCCTCCAAAAAACACTGCAAACCCTCACTGCAGATACACACTGAAAATAATGCAGTCTAAGAGAGGGATTGCACTGTAGATCATGGAAATGGTTGGCCTGGTGCCAAAGATGGTAAAATATGCTCAAATATCTTCCTAAATGATCTCCCAGAGGAATGGAATCTCCCTCCTCTGAAAAATAAGCACATGAAGTGGTGTTCAGGAACCTCCACTACAACACCCTGCAACACAACGTTTCCTGCTACAGGAATAACATTGTAGCTGAAGGAGGATGCTTGGCCTCAAGCCTGAATGTGGAGAAATGAAGAGAAAGCTCCTTCAAGATGCCTCTATTGAAAGGAGAAGGAATTCCTAAATAGGAAATCCTTGTGCTAAGCAGCACTTCAACTCTGCTAAACAGCAGGAGAATGCACAAAGTCTAAACAGACAATGAAATCAATAATCCATAACATGAATAACAATGGCTGCCTTGATCTCCTTTTAAACAAGTGAAAGCCCCCTCACCATGGGTCCCACTCATTAGGGTTTCCTTCACCAAAGAAACCTCCTCCCATTCATATTGTGCTGTCTCTCCAAGTGATCTCCACCTATTATCTCAGCGCTGTTGACTTGGTCATACTTGACCTTGTCCACATGCAAAGGTCCCTTTTCACACATGAGGGTGTGAAATCCAGCTCCAATGATGATCCCTTTTCATAATATGAGGGATTTTATTCATATTTTATTATTCATGGGCCTCCTTACCCATTTATTCAACCTCCTAGGTGTAAAAGACAAAAATCAATATTCCAATTAGCTGCATGCTAATTTTGGAATATTACAACTTATTTTTTTCCTCACTGCAAATCCTAAGAATTTTATAATTTATGTTGTCAAAGATTAAAGCATATAAAACAAGACTTACAACGTTTTATTTTTTAAAAGATGGAAACATATTAAAAAAAGACTGACATGGAGAAAATGTTCATGGACTTAATAAATAGAAAATAAAAATTAATAATATTTCAATCACAATTTTATAATATTTCCTAATTCTATTTTTAATTTATTTTTATAAGCTTAAAAATCATATGATATAATTTTTCATTAAATTATATAATAATTTATTATAAGAAATTATATGTAATTTTAAAAGCCATGTTGGATAAGGTTGCGATTGTTGGAATCACAATTGTCGTTAGACCAAAACCCGCAGGCATTAGTCTCTACTACAATCGCGAAAGTTAGGATCCACGAGAGGCGGTTAGTACATGTCGTGAAACACATGGGGAGCGTTGAAACCAATGTCCAACAATCTCCCCCCCCAACACAAGCCGGGTGAGTTTCGAAATTGAGACCTGTTGCTCTGATACCAATTGTTGGAATCATGATTTTCGTTAGACCAAAACCCGCAGGCATTAGTCTCTGCTACAATCACCAGAGTTAGGATCCACGAGAGGCGGTTAGTCCATGTCGCGAAACACACGAGGAGCATTGAACCCAATGCCCAACAACCATTGGTATCAATATGATGTCTAACATTGTTGAAGCAACCTACATGTAAATGGTGTCATTGATGATGACAAGCCTTATAATATCAGGAAGCCTTAGAAGGATCATATAGCCCTAGAAGGTTGATGTTGGAAAGCCCTAGAAGTTGAATAATGATGGATGAACATATATGGAAGGAGCCATGGGTTTGTGAAAAAAAATCCCTAACTTTGTTGAAGCATTGTTAAAGACCTAACGTTATTGGAGATGATGAAACACTAAGTGCATAGATGAAGCCCTAGCAATATATGATGAAGAAGCCCTAGTTGAAGAAAATGTTGACGGTGATGAAACCCTAAGTGGAACTAATCTGAAGGTGGAACTAAGGTAGGAAGGTGAGCATGAAAATGGGATGGATATTTTTTGTTTATAAGGATGTGATAGGTGTGATATCCCATGACTTACTCTGTGATAGCGATTGCACTTGTGTCACCGTTGTGGCTCTCTTGAGAAATGTTGCTTGCAAAATCAGGAAGGGAATTACAATGAGAAGTAAAGTATGAAAAGCCTTGCCATAATTAGCTGTCAAAGCTATAGAATACCACTGTTTACTATGTGATGTCAATTCCACTTATGTCATAAGTACTATTTGAAAAATTCCCTTTCTATATGGAATATAAAAAAGACTGCAAATGTAGCAAAATTGGAACCAACAAAGAAAGTTGATAAGGCAACGAAGACAATTAAAAAATGAAGGAACAAAATCAGCTTGGAAAGTTGGATGTATAAATTATTTTTATTTTATTATTAAATAATATTTATACACAGGTCGGCCTCCATGTTCATGTCGACCCCTTCACCCAACAGACATGACTTCTCACTCCTAGTTAAAATACTATAAATATAATTTGGTCCTTCCATTTTTGAGATAAGAAATTCACATCTCAATAAGTAATACAACTCACGGAAGTAGGACTCGATTTGAATCTAAGGCATAAGTTCTTAATATATGTGTGTGTGTGTGTGTATCATAGGGCTAGAACTTTGTTTGGATAAGGGCTACTCATCCTCCTATTTCCGATCTATTCACAACTCAGATTGGTTATCATTCAATTTGTAAACAAGACATCCTCTTTCAAGGCTTAGACCTGTGGCACTGTAGAAGTTTTGATATGTGGTAGGATATTAGTTGCTCAGACCCACCTTATCAGTCCTTAAATGAACCACAAAGGTCTCTAATTTCGGACCTAAACAAGCCTGAAATTTCGTCCCTAACAGGCCTGCAACTTTGGACCTGTATATTTCTCAAAACTGTGATCATAAGAGGTCTTGAACCAGTGGTATATCATCTTAAGCCTGTGGATAAAGACCTTTGCTCATAAAAGTCGACAAATATTCTCAAACCTGTAGCAGATCTTTGTGGCTTGGATTTGTGTGTAAACACTTAAGACCTGTGACACTTAGTTTGACGTAGGGCATATCTTGGAGAAGTCTGTTGGGAATCATTTGAGGACAATGTTTGGAAAGCAATGAAGAGGTCTTGTAGCAACTATGTTGAAATAATATTGAAGGCACTTGAAGAGACCTTATGACACTTGCTAATCCAGGTGGATATTAGTGGCCACCCACCTATTCCACTTGGAACCCCAACACTATTTTCTTTCAGTTTCCTTATTTCTAGCATAGTTACTAATTTTGGAATTTTGTTGGGTCCTGAACTTCTGAAGCCATTTTGAGGCCCTAATTTTTTTTTTGTTGGAAAATGAGAAAACCCACAACTTTTCTTAAGGGTTTTTAGTTGAAATATTTTGTCCTGAGACTGGTCTTTCTAACGAGGTGTCGTACGCATGAAACGAAGATCGTGTTCCAAAATTACAACCCCAGGAAGTTCATGTACCAACTCACCCCAACGAGGCGCACAAAAAAGTTTCGCTTCATCTCCTAGGATTATGTTATTGGATGTTTATGGTTTTATACTCTTTCTCAAAAATAAGCAGGCCTATGAGCCTCATTGTAACACAATTCAGAAGGAAGGTAGCCATCACATCCCTTTGTAGAGATAAGCTACCATCGCTCGAGCTAGTTTGTTTCTCTAATATATGCAAACAAATTTCAACAGTTTCTATATTATTAATTGAAATTTTGTTTCATTATATCTTTGTGTTTTGGTGTTAATCCGTATTTCATTTCGTTCCTGCATAAATTTGGATCAGTGGTATCATAGCGGCTTGTTAATTCTCTGTTTTTATGTGCATGTCCCCAATGAGTTTTGGGTATAAGGAGTTGGGACTTGTACTGGTTGAACCCTTACAAGATTGGCCTCGTTGACACTGACGACCTAACATGGCGGAAGAAAATAAATATTAGGGATTAAGATATCCTTTCAAAATATTTCTTGAAGAATCCCTTAGGTCACAAAAGAATGAGAACATGGGCAATTTTTCCGAGATCCATCGACACGTATCAATGAGTGAAGAATCTTCATTCAACAGTCACTTAAGAGATGCCACCCCCTTTAAGGTACAAGTTAAATTTAACATCCCTATATTTGATAGATGGTTAAATATTTTAGAGGGATATTTTCGGTCCATAATTTTCCCGATAAGGAAAAGATTACTTTTGCACTCCTCAAAGTCGCCCCATGTCAAGGATTGGTCAGAAACTTACTATGAGTAGAAGGATGAGGAGAAACCCTCACTATTTTCAGCCGCACCCTCTTGGAATTCTTTCTGAGATGCCATCAAGGAACATTACTACCCTGTCGGAAGCTATGATTATAAGTACATAAAGTGGACCTCACTATGATAGGGAAGGGACCAAGATATTCCAGATTTCACAAATATGTTCCATACCCTACGTACAAAGTTGGGTATCAAGGATTCTTAGCGGGATATGATACTAAATTGTCATGGTTGTCTGTACAAATACATCTAAGAAGAAATTCAGCTCTTGGGCATCTCCTTACTTAGCATATTGTACCGATATGTTGTTAGGATTGAGAAATAATTTAAAAAGAAGAAGTGAGACTTTGTATCTTCGAATCTGAAGTGGGGAAAAGGAACCTCCAAACCGTAGGAAAAAATACAGAGCCAAGGTGGAGCAACCTGAGAAAACCAATTGAAGCTACAAGAAAATAATAACACCATGAAGGTAAACAAGGACACTGGTGTGAGTTCCATAAGAGCCCCACCCACAACACAAATGAGTATCACGCTAAGAAGTTACCGGTGGTCAAGCTAAAAGCTTTAGAGTCAGATGCATGTTCTGAATCTGAGCTAGAGAACGACGAGGGGAATGAAAAGGGGAAGCCAATTACTGATGTAGAACCTAGTGCCACCATTCCCACCACGAAGGTCAAGAAGATTGATCCTGAAGATCCAGAGGAGGGTGATTGTCTCTTCCACTCATATATGTGGGCGAGGGGTTTGTTGCTACAGTTCATTATCAATAGTGGAAGTCAGAAGAACCTCATCTCAACTTAGGTCATGAAGCAGTTGGGAATATTGACAACACCACACCCGCAGTCCTACACCATCGGGTGGCTACACCAAGGGTGAGATCTCCGCGTTAGCAAACAATTTCGCATGCCCTACAACATCAAGCCCTTCACGAATGAGGTGTTGTGTGATATTAATCCCCTTGAAGTTTGTGATGTATTATTAGGAAAACCATACTTGTTGAAGCGCCACGTTATGTATGATTCTAGGCCTCTCAATGTTATTATTACTTTGGGTAGTAAGATATACAGGATACCAGGCGTAGCGCGACCTACCACCATTTCTTTGGTCTCCACTAAGCAATGAGAAAGATCATCTCACAAACTGGGAAATCTGTTTTCTTTCTTATTCATTCTCGAAGTAAGGGGAATATCATGGCCACATCTATGGCCCCCTAGAAGGGTTCTACCACACGAAAAAATTAGGTGGATAAGGTCACCTATAGGGGCACCTTTTCACTATCAGGTCAAGCATTTGATCGATCAAACTCCCGAAGCACCTTTACCCAATGGACTGATATACCATCGCTCTCTCCTAGAAAATAAAGAAATCAAGTGGAAAATTTATGATTTTATACAAAAATGGCACATACGACCAAGTTCCTCACCTTTCGGGAGCCCAGTTGTACTCATACATAAGAAGGGTGGGACCTGGAGACTCTGCATTGATTATCGACAACTGAATAAAATCACTGTTAGGAAAAGGTATGCAATCCCAAAGATTTATGACCTTATTGACGAGCTCAAGGGGGACAAGTACTTCAACAAGATTTATTCGAAGTCTGGTTATCACCGGGTTCAAATAGAACCCACAGATGTAGGGAAGACTTTCGTTGAATCGAAGGAGGGCCTTATTGAGTGGTTGGTCATGCCCTTTGGGTTGATAAATGCACCTGCAACTTTTATGAGATTAATGGATGATATCTTGCGGACCTTCACCAAATCATTTGTGGTTGTATATCAGGACGAAATCCTCATCTTCAACAAGAGTTGGGAACAACACTTGCAACCTATTTGGCAGGTCCCTCAAACCCTATGGAAACACAAAATATGTGTCAACTTGGAGAAATGAATCTTTGGCATGAAGTAGGTCCAATACTAGGGTCTTTTACTTTGTCAAACTAGTTAAAAAATGAAACCATTCTCCTTGAGGATGGTTTTTTTACTGTGTCAACCTTGTTAAAAAATGAAACAGAGCCTTAAGAGGATGGTTCTCTTGTTTCAAGCTCGTTAAAAAAATAAAACAAAGTCCTCGTGAGCATAGTTCTTTATCTTGTGTCAAGATCGTTAAAAAATGAAACAAGGTCACCATGAGCATAGTTCCTTTTCTTGTGTCAAGCTCGTTAGAAAATGAAACAAGGAAATGTAAGCATAGTTATTATCCCATGTCATGTTCATTAAAAAATTAAACAAATCCTCTCCTAATTGAGTCGAGTCTTTCATCTGATCTTGTAAATGAACCTTCATTTCATCTGCCTATTAGTAACCTGTAGTCTACTTATGTGAATGAAATGAAGCTTGGGAGGCATGTGCCTACAATTAAGTCTTTATGTTCGGGGCATGAAACCACTCTCAAGCATAGTTTTCCCATGTTTTGAGTTTGTGTAAAAATGAAACAAAATGATGTCAAGCACAATTTTCCTCTATTTCAATATTGTGTAAAAATGAAATCACTCTCAAGCATAGTTTTCCTCTGTTTTAAGCTTGTGAAAAAATGAAACCAATCTTACTCTATCCTCATGATTTCCCACTTTTTATTAGCCTAAATCTACTATATGAGTCCTATTTTTCTCATTCCATCGTCACCATCTTCTTGGTTGATCATTTGATTTCACTTGGTTTTTTGCTCTTTCCTGAGGAACCACTACGATGAGTGGCCTTATAAGACAACCTCTTGACCTTTATGTGTTTTGAGCAGTTCCATTGGGATCATAACCAATTTCTACCCTTTATACCACTCATTCATCTAGGTGGAGTTATCTTTGAGCTCTTTTCTGATTCTTCAAACATGAAAAGATTGTCGAGTATGCTTGTTTTTTTCGAACGTGTTAAAGAAAACAAAAAACATCTTCTTGATATAAGTTTATCCCTTTTATGGATCATGTGGACTATTTACGAAAAATGTATACTTTGAATAATCACGGTCAAAAGAGTTCTTTCTTGCATTATTTTACCCTTTTTCGGGATTAAGAGACTAAATTTACGAAAAATGACATTTCAAAGTTTACTTTTGTTTTTCTCCTGACTCCTTAAAAATGAAAAACACCAAGATTTACTTCCTCCATGCTTGTTAAAATTCTACATTGAAAGAGTTGAATGAGTTTTCCTTTCTATATATTTTCAATTTCTTTAAACATGAAAACGACATCAAGTTATAACTTCATTAGACTCGTAAAAACATAAATAGTGCAAGACTCGTCCATCATGATGAGACCGAACTATTACTTCCTAGGGTTCATTAAAAATACTCTGAAGGACTCACCTGAAGGATGAGCTTAAATGACAAGCATATGTTATCCTCCTCAAGCTTGCACAAAAATAAAGAGGTAATTTCTAGTAATGGTGGGGGAAATTTGGGAAGAAACGTTCATTTTTGTATTACAAAAGGCAATATGTCGCTCTTGAACATGACACTCAATCACCTTTGTATTTGTGTTGGGAAATCCATTTATCTCATATCTAATCATACCTCATTGAAAGTCTTAAGTTGGTTTTGGGTATTATTTTTGAGTCAGATGCTACCAAGTGAAAGTGTCATGTCTTCGATATGTTCAAGAGAAATCCAACCTCAGTTAAAATTACCTTGCAATTTGTAGCCTTCAATCATGTCTACCATCCCTGAGTCAATCCTGGGTTACTCCAAATTTGTTCTTCAAAAAATTGACATTATTTTTGTGTTGTATGCCCTCCTATGATGAGTCGCTTCCTATCAACTTCAGTTCATTATCTAGGTAGTTGATCTAGAAACCCCTCTTCAGTACCTTGGAATCTACATTCCTTAATCGTAGGTTTCTCGCCTTTGACGACAAGTTCTCATCATTGACCTTCAATTGAATGATTCTATGAGTGTTTGAATTTAAGACATATTTTCACACTTCATAGATTGTACTAGAAGTACCTTTATAACCATTGTCATTATTGGTGGTTTCTATCACACTTGTTAACGGTTCACATTATTGACCGGTAATCAAGTGGTTTCTACCATTTTTGACTTCGAGAAATTCACTCACATGCTTAGATTCATACTATGGATTGATAAAGATGGAGATCAAGACCCTAGATCCAGTTTCATCCATCCATGCTACGTGGAGTTATGTATTCATGATTGTACATATAGGTCCAAATTTTATGGTTGTGTCCATACCGTTTCTATTGTTGACATGGATATTTGTGTATTTCCTACTGATTCATTGAGTTATTTATACTTTGAGTATGGGAATTCCTACCTCAGTGATGATTATATATTGCATTGTAACCCTTGATTGATTATTTCAGGTCTCCAACCATGGTATCTAATCTGAACTTCATCATGATAAAGCACTTCGGTCCTCAAACATATTTTCTGACTTCGCACTTTAGGGGGCAATCTGTTACACGCCATTTTGTCAGCATGGAAAATAACTGTCAATATGGATCTTTCATTATCCACAAAAGTGTTCCAAAGTAATCCCCTCCAAGGATAGAAGCTAAACAATCCCAAAGAAAATGAGAAATCTATATTAAAAGGTCCAAAAACCTATCTTTGAGTACCTGCGTAGTTCCCTAGCTGAATTCTACGCATACACATATTTGACCATTATACCTAGTGCAAAAGTGCGCTTTGTCTCCTGTTTTAGCATAATTTGACTCAGCTAAAAGTCAAGTGAGGTTCTCAGAAATTCAAGGTTGTTGAGGAACAGTTGTTAAAATTCCAAGAAGACCTGTGATATGCTCGAAAGGATAACCACAAGCTCAACAAGGATTCATCAACAGATGTGCACTGGAACCAAAATCAGGGAAGCAACAACATTGGAAGTGTAATCTAAGATAGAGGAGAAGTAAAGAAGAAAAGTGTGCAGCAAAGGTCAAGTCGGGCTTATTCGCGTGCAGAGTATTTCAAAACTCGGGCCGATTGATGCATTCAGAACATTCCACACAGGTCAGGGTTGAGTCGTGAAAATATACGTGAAAAAAAGTGTTCGGAGGCTTAATCACAATCGCACTTGGAAGGCCTGCCTGCATATCACAAATCGCAATTGCAAATATCAGAAGGAATGGCGCTCAGGAATATGTTATGAATGCCTAAATGCGAAATGCGAGAAGGGTCAGATGCGATGTAGCTCAGAACTACGATTTAATATATTCCAATTGCACATCGCAGATCTCAATCTCAGGATAAGTGGCTCTAAGGAATATGTTATAAATGCTGAAATGCGAAATGTGACAAAGTTTCATATCGCCGATTGTGATTTGCGATCGGCCCCACCTCCACTTGCCACGTCCTCCATACCTTTATCGCACATCGCACATCACAAGCTTAGGAGGTATGACGCCAAGGAATATGTTATAAAAGCTAAAATGAGAAGTGCGACAAGGTTTCATATTGCCGATTGAGATTTGTGATCGACCCCACCTCCACTTGTTATGTAATCCCTACCTTTATCGCATATCGCACGTCAAAATCACAAAGCTCAGGAGTAATAAATCACAAAAGAAACGTCGAAGGCCGAAATGCGATAAGGGGCGAATGCGATGTAGCTTCAGAGCTAAATTTCAAAGGATTTCAAATCCAAAAGTAAGGGAATTTATTTTGAGAAATCGCATTGGAGGTAAGAGGAGGCTTATAACGGGGCAGCATGGAAAGCCGAAATGCGATGGAAAGACGGACGCGATACCATTCAAAGGTTAATTAAAATTTATTTGAAGTCCAAGATTATTTGTAGTTGCGTTGTTTTATGAAGAAACGTGAACACGGTCAGTAGACTCGAGTAATGCCTGACCTCGTGTAGAACTGTGTTGTATGTGGTGGGGCCTTGTAAATAAATGGAAGACTGAACGCTACGGGCACGAGTAGAAGAGGCAGAGTCGAACAGAAGGAGACATGAGAACATTGTTTGAAA
Source organism: Pinus albicaulis (assembly GCA_034641835.2). NCBI lineage: Eukaryota > Viridiplantae > Streptophyta > Pinopsida > Pinales > Pinaceae > Pinus > Pinus albicaulis. Next base: position 2,646,328 of record CM076584.1, read on the forward strand.
CGCAGAGGCAGAGGTAGAGTTAGGAAAAAGGAACATATAGTGGCACTATTGGAAACATAATAGTTGGGTCAAGTTGGGAAAAGAGGTGTTATTACAGAACTGTTTGAATACCACATCAGAAACAGAAAATACATGACAGCAAGCAGAAAAGATAAATATTGAAATTTGGAAGAAATGCAGGGAAAAGATGTCCGATCTTTCAGGGAGACACATCAACAACAAATCGGATTCAACAAAAAGAATAATATTTCAAGTTTTAAATTTTTGTTTGTTTGTTTGTTAAGATCGAAGCTATAGTGAAGTCCTCAATTGCAATGTAATAAGTAGTTTTAACATTTTAGGTAGTCGAATTAGTTTCAAGAAGTTCTAGCTGTTACGAACTATTTTTGATGTATTTAAGCAAGACATAAAGAAAGAAGAGGGGTTTTGAGTTTCGGACCTCTGGAAGACTAAAACCTTGGTACTTACTTTTCTGAGGAGTTAATGAAAGAAGCATAAATTTTCCTGCAACTGTTGATGATGATTCATTTTTCTTGTGCCATTTTGTGTTCCTTATTCCTGGAATGAAGTGATGTAAAGTAGTTGACGGTCTCTTAATTACATCTGTGAGTAAGAGTTAAATAACCTTAATTTGCACTCCTTCACCATTGTATATAGAAGAAACACCCGGAGAGTCAGCAGAAGATGACCAAAAGGAAGATGAAGATCAAATATCTGCTATGTACACAATAAAAGAGGATGAAGAGGGAGATTGTGAGGGAGAATATGTTGAAGCTGAAGTATATTTTGATCAATATGAAATGGATGAATACTGTAGGAAATTCACAGATTTCATGCAAGCTGAGTTACATAAAAAAGTATGATTTAAGGTCTAGAAAGAGATCTAGAGTGCAGGATAATGAAGGTGAACAACAAGATTCTATTCCTCCTCCAATGGCGACTCCACAACGAAAGGACCTTGTAAAATAAGTTAATAATGGGGAGAAACCTGTAAATTCAGTTGATAGAACATATGTGCGGCAGGGTGAACCTTCCCAGAGAAAATCAGTTGATACTAATATTTTGGAGAGAGTTGTTACTGTACCCGAACAAGCGATAAATTCTAGAAAGATAGAAGAAGAATCTGAAAAGAAAGTTAAACAAGCTCATGCTTTTAGTTTGAAAAAAGAGTTGGAGAAGGTAAAAATTCAGGTACCTCTTCTAGAATTAGCTAAATTACAAGTCTACAAGAAAGAAATTTTGGGATTTATTAATCTCACATAGATTGAAGATATAAGTGACACTGTGAACTTACAAGAAGAGAAGCCAGTGATCACCTTTGGTCCTCATGTAAAAGAAGTAGATCCTTCTGTTCCACCATTCTATATTTCTCTTTTGCTTCATGATTTTACTCTCCATAGTTGTATGCTGGACTCAGGAGCATCCCATAATCTCATGCCATTGTCTGTTATGAAGGAACTAAACTTGTAGATTACCAAACCTTACAGGGATCTGTATTCATTTGATTCCAAAAGGGTGAAATTTGTTAGGTTAATTAAAGATGTAGTAGTTTCTTTGGCACAAATCCCAACAAAGAGCATAGTCCTGGATGTAGTGGTTGTTGGCATTCCAGCCACGTTTGGAATGCTCCTGTCAAGATATTGGGAGCAAAGTTGGGAGGTGTTCTAAAAATGGATTTCACTTATGCTATCATTCCTATTTTCAATGGGGAAGAAATGAAATTGTACATGGAAACAAGGTTCGTTAAGACCACTACCAAGAAAGATGCATGAAATTCCCCTATTTATAGTTAAGAAATAGAAGATATTTCATGTTTCATACTGCAAGAAGTTTCAGAATTTGCTGAAGACACCAGGAAGCAACGCTCTTTAGCAGTTGTAAATAATGAGTTGCACTCAAAAAATATTTGGAAATGCTACTTTGATGATGCCTACTCCAAGGAAGGCACAAGAGCTGGATTCTTGTTGATATCGCCAGAAGCCTTCAATCTTCGGTTTATTCCGAGGGAGGAGAATATATTGGCAGATTCTTTAGTAGTTGTAGCTAGCACCTTTAAGCCACATATGAATCCAAGGTTAAGGTACGTGAAAAAATTTGTATCTGAAAAACTTTCATGGTACCTCCCTACGGTGATATTCAAATTTCAATAGTATGGAGGCATCAGGTCTATCATGCAGATGTTGGATTGGTTCCATTGGAAGGTTGACTCCACCTGATTAAGTTTAGACATGAATACATATATAGGATTTGTGCATAAATAAGCTCAGAAGTTGAGCATTTTTAGTTGTAGTATTTCTAGTTCAGTATTTTCAGTTTAAGAATAAAGGAAGAAGTCCAAAGTGTAGCAGGTTTCGGGAGGATTTCATACTGGATTAGCTCCCATTTGGGATTGAATCCATGCCCAATAACGACTACTGATCTGCAATCTCTCTTTGACTCCATGCCTAATAAAGGCTATTGATCTACAAGTTCTTTGCACTTTGCTACCAAAGTGATGTCCCCAATTGGAGCCAGATGTTGTAGCATAATTTGACTCACCTAAAAGTCAAGAGAGGTTCTGAGCAATTCAAGGTTGTTGAGGAAAAATTGTTAAAATTCCAAGAAGACCTGTAATATGCTCGAAAGGATAACCACAATCTCAACGAGGATTCATCATCACATGTGTGCTAGAACCAAAATCAGGGAAGCAACAACATTGGAAGTGTAATCTAAGCCAGAGGAGTAGCAAAGAAGAAAAGTGTGCAACAAAGGTCAAGTCAGGCTTATTTGCGTGCAAAGTAGTTCAAGACTTAGGCCAATTGACGCGTTTAGAACATTGCAAATAGGTAAGGGTTGAGTCGTGAAAATATACGTGTAGAACAGTGTTCGGAGGCTTAATCGCAATCACACATGGAATGCCTTCCTGCATATCGCAAATTGCAATCGCAAAGCTCAAGAGGAATGAGGCTCGGGAATATGTTATGAATGTCGAAATGCGAAATGCGACAAGGGCTGGATGGGTTGTGGATCAAAACTATGATTTAATATATTCCAATCGAACATCGCACATCACAAGCTCAGGAGGAATGACACTATGGAATATGTTATAAATTCCGAAATGCAAAATGTGATAAGGTTTCATATCGCTGATTGCGATTTGCGATCGACCCCACCTCCACTTGCCATGTCATCCCTACCTTTATCGCACATCGCACATCACAAGCTTAGGAGGAATGACGCTAAGGAATATGTTATAAAGGATGAAATGCGAAGTGCAATAAGGTTTCATATCACCGATTGTGATTTTCGATCGGCCCCACCTCCACTTGCCATGTCATCCCTACCTTTATCACATATCGCACGTCTCAATCGCAAAGCTCAGGAGGAATAACTCACAAAAGAAACGTCAATGGCTGAAATGCGATAAGGGGCAGATGCGATGTAGTTTCAGAGTTAAATTGCAAAGGATTTCAAATATGGAAGTAAGGGCCTTTGCTTTGATAAATCACATTGGATGTAAGAGGAGGCTTATAATGGGGCAGCATGGAAAGCCGAAATGTGATGGAAAGGAAGACACGATACCATTCAAAGGTTAATTTAAATTTATTTAAAGTCCATGGTTATTTTTAGTTGTGTTGTTTTATGAAGAAACGTGAATACAGGTAGTAGACTTGGGTAACACCTGACCCCATGCATAACAATGTTGTATGCAGTGGCGCCTTGTAAATAAATGGAAGAGTGAACGTTGTGGGCACGAGAAGAAGAGGTAGAGTTGGGCAGAAGGAGACATGAGAACATTGTTTGAAACACAGAGGCATAGGTAGAGTCAGGCAAAAGGAGCATATAGTGGCACTGTTGGAAACACAATAGTTGGGTCACATCGGGCAAAGAGGCGTTATTGCAGAATTGTTCGAATACCACATCAGAAACAGAAAAGACATGACAACAAGCAGAAAAGACAAATATTGAACTCTGGAAGAAATAAAGGGCAAGGATGACTGATATGTTAGGGAGACACATCAACACTTCAGGGGGACGCATCAACAACAAAGCAGATTCATCAAAAAGAATAATATTTCAAGTTTTAATTTTTTTTCTTTGTTTGTTAAGATCGAAGCTATAGTGATGTCCTGAATTGAAATGTAATAATTAGTTTTAAAAGTTTAGGTATTTGAAGTAGTTTGAAGAAGTTCTAGTAGTTACAAATTGTTTTTGATGTATTTAAACAAGACAGAAAGAAAGAAGAAGGGTTCTGAGTTTCGGACCTCTGTAAGACTAAAAATTTGGTACTTACTTTTCTGAGGAATTAATGAAAGAAGCATCAAGTTTCCTGGAACTGTTGATGGTGATTCGTTTTTCCTGTGCCATTTTGTGTTCCTTCTTCCTGGAATGAAGTGAAGTAAAGTAGTTGTCGGTCTCTTAATTACGTCTATGAGTAAGAGTTAAATAACCTTAATTTGCGCTCCTTCACTCCAACTCCTCTCCCTTCACAAATTATCTGTGGAACTTAAAAGTAATAGATTCTGTGTTTACATCATATTATTTTGAGTTTCCTCTCTCTCCATAAATTCATTCTGAAATTTAAAGTGATAGATTTTGTGTTACAGCATATCATTTTGAGTTTCTTCTACGGTTCTTCTTTTCCATTTAGATATCAACAGTTAATGGCATTGTAGAGTCTTTAATTATACCAGATTATTAAGGGTTTTAAATAATTAGTTTCCAAAGGTATTGAATGAAGAATACTTGATATAATTACTTATGTGACACATTTTTAAAAAAAGTCTTAAGCACTGATTCCTTTCCATAGCCAAGGAATTGTCTCTTAATATACAACACTTACATTATAAACTGCGCACATGGATCGACGAAAGTAAAAATAAAAAGTGAAATCTAGAAGCTTTGTTGGGATAATATTTCCCAGATCAAAGCTTCAAGTTAATGCTTATTCAAGCATGATCCCTTTGTTCATGGAGCTAATTCCCATTCTTTATGGAACCCTAATCCCACCATTTGAGGATCTCATCCTTGAGATAAGGATCTCAAACCTTCTCCTCTTGGCCTATAAATAAGACACAGACCATAGGGTTAGAGATGACTACTGAAGGTAAAATTATGTTGTTGAAATAGGGCTAGAAGTATTGTCATCCAAGGAGAAGATTGGATATCACTGGAAGGAGCCATAATTCATCAAGGCTAGGTTGTATCACTCCTTCATTCTTGAGATTAATAAAAAAGATTTTTTCTTCCCACTGTATTGTTCAATGGAGTTGATGTATTGTGTATTTGCTTCCATATTTTCATTGATAATGATATTAGGTACTATTTTCCTTCATACCCAGTATGAGTTGTATTGAATCATGTATCCTTCATATGCCTTTGATCTTTTTTTGTTACTATGTATCAAGAACATGTATCCATTGCCACAAATTAATGACTTGCTTGATCAATTGAAGGGAGCATAATTGTTCTCAAATATTGACTTGAGATCAGGATGTCATCAAGTGCACATCAAAGAATAATATATTTACAATACTGCATTCCATACCAAGTATGGGCATTATTAGTTTGTGTTGGTTCCATTTGGTCTTACTAATGCTCCAACTAGTTTCACGTGTTTGATGAACATTATGTTGCGTCCTTATCTTGGCAAGTTTGTGATAATATTATTTGATGAAACATTGTTATATGCTAATAATGAGGAAGAGCATGCAGAGAAATTGACAAAAATGTTAATATTTCTAAGCATCAGTTGTATGCCAATCTCAACAAGTGCATTTCTTCTAGGCTAGAGTTCATTATTTGGGGCATGTTGTTTCCAAGAAAGGCATAACAGTGGACCAAGAAAATATTAAAGCTATCATGGAGTGGCCAAGTCCTAGGAATGTGGATGAGTAAGATCATTTATGGGATTAGTAGGTTATTACAGGAGGACATCGAGAAATTCTCACAGATTTCCTATACTATTACATCTTTTCAACGAAAAGGAAAGAAGTTTGAATGGACTGAGGAGTGTGCAACTATTTTTGAGCAATTGAAGCATTTGATTGCAAATGCTCTAGCATTGAGGATTGTAGATCTTGATAAGGAGTTCGTGGTATGTACAAATGCTTACAAGAGAGGACTTGGTGGAGTCCTGATGCAAGAAGGACAGGTAGCATGCTATGAGTCAAGGAAGTTGAATGAGCATGAGTAGAACTATGTGACTCATGATCTTGAGTTGGAAACTATCATTCATGCATTGAATATGTGGAGACATTATCTTCTTGGTAGGAGTTTTGTCTTGTTGAGTGATCACAATGAGTTGATGTACTTGTTTGACCAACCTAATCTGAATGCCATGCAAGCTATATGGTTGGCTACCCTCAGTGAGTTTGACTTTGAGATCAGATACATCGATATTAAGGAGACTAGGGTTGTAGTTTCTCTCAGTAGGAGAGTGCGGGTGAATCATATTGCAGCAGTGAGTTCTTATGAGACAAATTTACAGGAGCAGAACTTGTAGGTAGAAAAAAATGATGAGAAGTACCAGCAACTGAAGTAGAGATTGCAGTAGTAGAGTGAAGGTGATAGGGATGAGGAGTATCAGATCACGACAAATGGCTTAGTGAGATGTGGGAACATGATTTATTTGTCATATAACAATGAGATCGAGAAGCTTCTCTTCAGGGAGTTCATGTCAAGCTGTATGCAGGTCACCCTAGATATTAGAAGACTTTGACAATAGTTAAGAAGTTCTATCGTTGGTCGAACTTGAAGAAAGAGGTGGTTGAGTTTGTTTTGAGATACTTGGATTGTCAGCAGGTGAAAGAAAAGTGTAAGAATCTAGCTTGTTTGTTGCAACTTTGTTGTCCTCTGAGATAATTCTTGGTCAATTAATTATGCCAGAGCATATATAATATTTTGTTTGTTTTGAGTTGGGGTTTTTGGATGACCAATGTTTAAAGCAATTGCATACAAATGTATTTAAACTTTAGATGATATTTATTATTAAGAATATGGCTATTGTTTTACTTCAAACATTAATTTAAGATTGTATGTGTAAATGCAAAAAATGTAAGGAAGTATGATAAGTTAAATATTCAGATTGAATGCTTAATTCATCATAAGTGTGAAAGATTGTCAAAAAATGTTCAACAACTTAACAAAACATATTTAACTTTATGAAGATGTTGACAATTAATTGATATAGAGGGACTTATAAAAACTAATATTTCAATAAGTCATTCTCTAATATAGATTATAACTTCAGAGGATTTAAGATAGACTGAAACACAACTTTTTCTTACCTAATTATCTTCATAAACGTTAAATATATGCAAAAAACAAAATGTAATGAAAACTAGAAAGCTTACAAGAGAACAAACTAATTGAAATAAATGCATAATCCTTTTATTATCATCAATGATCAAATATCATACACTTTTGCATACAAATGCTCATCCAATGGTGCAACCCTTAATAACTCAAATGGTGAGTTATTTATACTAGTTTCTGTCACTTAGAAGTATCTAAAACTGATTAAAAAATAGTATCAAATTATAGGAAAACAAAAATTATGAGTGATATATCACTATTTTTTAGGAAACAGTTGATGATGTGGCCCAAAAATTGCTGTTGTGTTGGCATGTTGTTGGATTAAAAAAGTTACTTGATGGTTTCACATATATGATCCCATCTTTCTTCACTCAGAATTTCTAGATTTACCACCTTTCTGAAAAATTCATCCACCTCTGTGTATCTTTCAAATGTAGGCTTGTTGAGGAAAAAATGTTTGATTTCATGTTTTATAATTAGATCAAAATATAAAGCTTCAAGAAAAGCTTTTCCTGTCACATGGCCTTTAATCCATGCAAACTTTGCCTTGTCAATTGCAATCGTATATATTTTCTTGCAGTACTCCTCCAAATTGATCAATTTTTTCAATTGGAGCTACCAATCTGGGCAATCCTCTCTGTTTCAACATATTAAACTTAGTGTGAAACCTTTGCACAACAATGTCAAAGGTTTGGAACTTTGTTTCCAATTGATTAAGTAAATTCATATTTTGAAAAACCTTTTTGATTTCCAGGATAGTGGTTGTTCTGTCTGAAATGTTAATCTTCTCTAACTCTGCTTTGCTCTTTGAATTGAGCACATTCATCATCTTTGATACCTCTATTGGTTTCTGCTTGAGTGTCTTCTTTTCCTTCTCTATGACTATCTCACATCTGTTAATTAGCCCATGTTGCTAAAAGATAATCTGTATGGAATGGCCATACATCTGTCATTGCTTGAATGATCTCTGTCCATATACTTTCCTTGGCTTGGGCCAAGGTGTTTGCCATTATCAATTCACTTTCTAATTTACGAACTTTAAGTCCAAACATAAGATACTTCTGCATTTCTTGCATGTATAAGGTGTCATTTTTAATCTTATGAGTTTCTAAATTCTTAAATTTCTCTAGCAACTTCTCATTTTCTTGTTTTTATATAGCCAACTCATGAACTATTCTAACTGAATCACCTACTGTTTATGTTGATTGAATGGATGTCGATGAAGAACTGGGTTCTGTCCCTACAACTGCTATGGGAACTGCTATAACTGGAATCATGGCAAGTTCAGATGACTCTTTTTCTTTGAGAAGTCCTTCAATCTTCTCCGCCATCTTCTTTATGTTGGGAAAAATACTGAGAGGGGGGGGGGTGAATCAGTATTTACAGCATATTCAAACTTTTTACTTTTTCACTCTTTAAAACCCATATGCTACTTATCTGAAGCCAACTAGCGTATACACGTGGATATCCTTCATAAAACTCGCATATACACAGAAATCTAATTATGCCATTAGTTCTTCACTTATGTCATTCCATCATTCATTTATTAGATGTTCTCTAAAAAATAAACATGTGCAGTAAGAACAGAATAAACCATCACACAAAGCATCACACATGAACACCAGGATTTTTAGGTGGAAACCCAAGTCGGGAGAAAACCACCGCTGCAGTTGCTCAGCCTTCAATATTTATTATAGAGAAAACATCTTACAACATATGTGTTGGCGCAGACTTGACCAGCACGCAGGCACCCACCTGCGCTCGTTTACCAGCCTCTCCTGGAAGGGAGCTCCAACCCCCTGACTCGTTTACCAGCCTCTCCTGGAAGGGAGCTACGACCCCCGATCTCGTTTACCAGCCTCTCCTGGAAGGGAGCTACAACCCCCTGACTGAAGGCTACAACCTTCAGCACCACCTTGGACCACGTTTCATCAATTTTCACACTGGATCCAACAAATTCAATAGAACAACACTTGCAGGCCACATTTCATCATATTTTCAAACTGGACCCTTTCCATACTTTTAAGCACAAACATACATCACCAACAAATACTTATCAACACAGATCAGATAGCAGAAACACAGCAGAACAGATCAGATATTTCATACCCTTTGCTTCAGCAAACCCTAGTTTGCATACGCGCTTTCACTTCACTGATGTCGCGTATATACGCGCTTTCGTCCACACAAACCAGCGTATACCTCAGTGTATATTTTATTGCGCATACGCGCTTTCTCTTCGCTGAAGCCGCGTATATACGCGCTTCCTCCGCGGCGAAGTAGCGTATAGATCTTCAATCATTACAGAGCAGCATACTTCATCAGATCAGATATTCAGTTCAGATCTACCCTTTTGCTTCAGACATATGTTCGCCTGGATGCTCGCCTCATCACAGATCTAAGCCTTCCATAATCAGATCTAGCAAATACAAGAGAAATTCAGATCTAGATCCCCTTCTTCATTATTGGTGCATCATACATTCAGATTTATCATTCAAGTGTAACCCTTTCCATTCAGATATACTTCAGAGAGAAGTATTCATTCAAGCTCAGACATCTTGCACCCACACTCATGATTTGCACAATGAATTTCTTCTCCTTATATAGGTTTGCCCTTTTTCAATACCATGAGCCAAAACCACATTACTTCCGATGGTATTCCTGGACGGGGTCATTTAGACGAATCATTACCCAATACAATGGGTCAATACCATGGTGGTTACCCCTGGTTTTGCACTTTTTGAGCGCTTTTGCCCATACGCGACTTGACACGTTCTTTCCCGCGTGCATACGCGACTTCCCCTAGGCAAATCCGCGTATGCCTAGAGACATACTCTTTTCATCAAGATTTAGCACATGCTGAATTCCTTTCTTCATTGCCTTCTGTACACACTGTAGATACATCAGATTTACTCCATCAAGAACATATTCTATCAAGCACAACTTCATCAAGTAAGTTGCCATCATCTTCATCAAGAGGGTTGCCTTTCAAGAACAACACTCATCATCATATTGCTAACAAACGTCATTTACCAAGTCCATTACGTCAAGAATAACTTCATCAGGTGGATTGCCATCAAGGACAACACATGTCAACAGTCGTATGCCTTCATCTTCATTCAGTGGGTTGCCATCAAGGACAACACTCTGCATCATATTGCCAACACTTTATCTGAATATTTTGCTCAATGATGTGCTTGAGCATCTCTTTTCTGTTTTGATCACTCTCTTCAATCTCCTTTTTTTGTGGATATTTTGTAGAAGGTAACTTAAGTCAAGCGCAGTAGGCCACAATGTCCGTATTTTTCTTCTTCAAGATTTCCTCTACAAATTTACAACTTTTGGGTCATACCCAATCTTAACCGCAATGTATTCTAAAGACTTTAACTTGTTGTATTTAGCTAAAGAGGAGAGTTTTTCTATTTTAAGATGTGACTGTACATTTGATAATGATGTTCTTAACTTAGACGGAGTCATAGATGTATTAGTCATGGTAGAGAAGAGCATCTCTCTAGATTGTCTATGCATATCCATCTAATCCATAGGATGTATTCGACAAGATCAAATGAAAATATTGTCTTCTTGTAATCTGGTGGAGACTTAGGAAAAGGAACTTGAGCATGTAGGAAAGCCATTTGCATCCTACCCTTCAAATTCATTTACCTTCAGCATCTACACTTGAGTTTTGAATCCATTTTGTGACTTGATTTTTATATCCAGGTTTCTTTGAAAGTTCTGATAAAGGGATGGGAATTTTGACTCTTTCTAACTCTCTTTCAACATTAAAATTTGTCAAAATGGTTCTATCAATTTGAGTAGTATCATTTGGCTCATTCAAAGGTTGAATGGCAGTAGTTTGAGTTTCAACAGATTTTACCTATGGTTCAATTATGACATGATCTTTAAGATGCCTTCCTAGACTTGCCCTTGGTCCTAAATCATACCTTTTTTTAAGCTCAGAAATTAAAAATTCTGAGAAGGCTTGATATTTAGACACTTGAGAATTTTCTTGATCCTCCCGGGACATTTGATTTGAAGGATACAAACAATAGCAGTCTGAACAGATGTGTTTTCAAGATTGTTAATATCTTTTGTGATTGAAAGAGTATTATCTTCATGCTGTTGATCATCAATCAACAAAGGTGGTGGTATTTGTTGATCATTACTAGCTCTTTGAATAATTTGTAATTGAGGAGCTTTCTTGAATTGACCTTGCGTTTGAGTTTGAGGTCTAGCAACAGTTTGCTGGACTGCTCTAGGTTGTGTTTCAATTTTAGAAATCCTGTTTGAAAGGTTCCTAAGTAATGATGTAATTTCATCTATTTTATAATCTTAATTTTTGGATTTAGAAGAAGAAGAAGCTTCCTGATTAGCTTTCATTTTTATTTTAGCTTTTTCAGCTTTGGCTTTAAGATTAGATGAAGCATATCTATTAGCTTCAACCTCAATAGCATTTTTTTGCATGTCTTCTATGGTAATAGATGTTCTTTCCCTTAACATGACAGAAAAATCATCTTCAAAGTATTTGGAAAATCTAACCTTTGTTGCTGCTACTGATGGTTTATAGTGAGGAGGAATATTATGATAAAGTTTGTTAAATCTTTTAATGAAATCATATACCTGTTCACCATAATTTCTCTTAAGTTCTTCAAATTTTGTCAAGAAGTAGACATGATCCTTTTTAACACCCCATTGATACTTAAAAATAGTTGTTAATTCCTCCCAAGATCGAATGGAATTCACCCTAAATTGTCTAAACCATACTCTAACATTTCCTTCTAAATATTGTACAAACAATCTCATATATATACGTTTTCATGTTCTATGTTCATATTGTTAGCAAAATCTAGAAATGATGCTAAATGATCTTCAGCTGAAAAACCAGTTTCACCATTGAATCTTGGAAGATGTTTCAAATATCCAGCATGAAAATCATTTAGTATGTTTGGAAGCAATAGAGCAACATATCTTTCTTGAACAATAGGCCTAAAACCAGCCATACCTTCTGATGAAGACGAAGAAGATTCAATGGAGGTGGTTGTAAAAGATGATGAAGTAGATGTGGAAGATGAAGTAGTGTAAGAAGGAGGTGAAGAGGGAGGGGTAAAAGAAGGTGGAGGAAGAAGTGAAGTTGAATATATTCTTACAGATATCAAAGGTGTATGAATGACCAAATTTTGGGCCTCTTCTTCTCCTTTATGTTCAAGTAAAGCATTTGAATAGAGGGAAAATAGATCTTCTGGTTGTGCAGAAGTGGAAGGAAAAGAATATGACGTAGGAGGAATGAAATAAGTTGGTTTGAATTTAGGTAAATGTAAATCCAATTCATTTTCTGATGCAGTGGATTCAGAAGGTACTTGGGGTACTTGATAAGGTTCTAATGAATGAACTAACAAAGCAAATTGGAAATTAACTCCTTTGGATATTAATTCACGCACTCTAGGTGGTATATCTTCTGAATTTAGGGGAATACATTCAGATCTAAAAGGATCAGGAATTGAGGTGGTCTCATGTCGAGGAATAGAAGAAGGGGTTTGATGTCTTCTTCTTGAAGATGCTTGTCTTACTAGTCTCTTTGGATCTGATAGAGGTAAAAAAATCTCAGAATCAGAATGAGACTTGGTATGTCTTGAAGGAGCCAACTTGGGTTATGCGAAGTCACCAGGTGAAATATTTTGACCTAACTAGACCTTTATTCACCTTTAAAGGAATAGGAATATTGTTGTCCCAGGGAAAACAAATCAAATTTTATATCCTCGACAACGACACTAGTCTGATGTTGTCCTCTAAGATAATTCTAGGTCAATTAACTATGCCAAAGCATCTATAATATTTTTTTTTTGTTTTGAACTGGGGTTTTTGGATGACCAATATATAAATAAATTGCATACAGATGTATTTAAACTTTATATAATATTAATTATTTAAGAAAAGGGTTGTTGCTTTACTTCAAATAGTGATTTAAGATTGCATGTGTGAAGGCAGAAAATGTAAGGAAATATGATGAGTTAAATATTCATATTGAATGTTTAATTTATCATAAGAATGAAAGACTATCAAACAATGTTCAACAACTTAACAAAACATATTTAACTCTATGAATATTCTGACAATTAATGGATATAGAGGGACTTGTAAAAACAGATAATTCAATAATTCATTCTTTAATATAGATTATAAGTTCAGAGGATTTAAGATAGACTCAAACACATCTTTTTCTTACCTAATTATCTTCATAAACATAAAATATATGCAAAAAACAAAATGTGATGAAAATTGGAAAACTTACAAGAGAACAAACTGATTGAAATAAATCTAGAATCCTTTTATTATCATCAATGATCAAATCTCATATGCTTCTGCTTACAAATGCTCATCCAAGGGTGCAACCCTTAATAACTCAAATGGAGAGCTATTTATACTAGTTTATATCACTTAGAAGTATCTAAAATTGACTACAAAAATAGTATCAAATTATAGGAAAACAAAACTAATGAGTGATATGTCATTGTCTTTGAGGAAACAATTGATGATGTGGCCCAAAAATTTCTACTGTGCTACCATCTTGTTGGAGTAAAAAAATTACTCAATGGTTTCACATAGATGATCCCATCTTTCTTCACTTGGAATTTCCAAAGTTACCACCTTTCTGAAAACTTCATCTACCTCTGTGTATCTTAAAAATGTAGGATTGTTGATGAACAGATGTTTGATTTCATGTTTTATAATTAAATCAAAATCTAAAGCTTCAAGAAAATCTTTGCATGTCACATGGCCTTTAATCCCTGCAAACTTTTCCTTGTCAATTGCAATAGTATACAGTTTCTTGCAGTACTCCTACAAATTGATCAGTTTCTCATTTGGAGCTACCAATCCAGGAAATCCTCTTTGCTTCAACAGATTAAATTCTTCAACAAGCTTGGGGATAGAGTTAGTGTTGAAAAATGCAGCAAGAAATTCTTATCTTCGTGTTGGCGAGAAACAGTTCCCGACAGTAATACCTGTGTCTGGTGGCTGGGGCCAACAAAGGAATCCACTCGTAGCTCCGAAATCATGTCGCAATATCACCCTACTCTGGGGAGCAGAGAGTCTCACCCGAGGCGTGCCACAACCATATGCGGAAGGGGAATAGATCGATATCAAGGGAAGGATCCGCAACTCATGATTATCATTGAATTGATTGCATAAACATAGGTATATACGTAAGAACATTCATAGAGCGAGTAGGTATTAAGAAAATAAAATTTTAAATCACTATAACCATCATGCATACATATGAATTACACAGTAGGACAGCAACCTACAATTGTATTGATATCTTCATCCACATCCACAGTTACATAGCTTTCGCAAGGAGAGCTTACAGTCTGATACAGATGCCTTACATAACAGAAAGGTAAATGAAAGAACCCTAGGAACTATAGAGATATCTTGCCCGATCTCCTTCAGTCACTCTGCATTCCTTCTCCTATTTCCTCCCCTTCTTTCGGCCGGGTGACTGATATTTATTCACCCACTTTCGCAACTGTTAGTTCCTCTTTGTGTTCTTCTTCAACTGCTTTTGGCTTCTCTCTTGTTGTCTGCATGTTCCACTTTCTGTCTTCTGCTTTATATTCTCATGCATCTGCTTTCTTCAGCTATCTCTTGCTTCTGCGCCACCTCGATAGCTCCGCGGCTTGCTGTAGTTGCGACTTGGTCGTGATTGCCATGTGTCATCATGCCGCAACCCAAAAAGCCCTCCTATATTCAAAATTCAAAATATTCAAAATGGGTTTCCAAAACAAGGGCCCCAACATCTTGATTTTCCCTTGGTTAAATTGAGAAAATTCGAATTTGCACATCAACAAAAATCTTGGATGCAATTAAATGAGGTGACATGGCCCTTGTCACTCAGTTAGCTCAGTAGATTTGAGTTGGAGGAGTTAGAGTTAAGTTAAGCACGAGTGATTTCTAATTTTTATCAATCAAAGTGAGTTATCTAATGTTGTTTTCAATTAAACTAGTTCTAACTGTTGAAGGAACTAGTGGAAGGTCAATTGTGCAGTGGAACTTCAATAAAACTCAATGATCATCCATTTAACTGATCAATAAATCCAAAATAGCTAGTTCATGCAGAGAATTTGAGTTCCCTAGTTGTGATGGAGATTCCAAGGCAGTGTAACATCAATTGTAGACTAGCCTTGAGTGTACATGTGTTGCATGCAATTAGATGATAAACCTTGGGATTTGCACAATCCATTTTGGATAAATTCCTAAAGGCCTAATTTCTCAAGGAATTATGCAAGGAAATAAGGGATCAAGTAGAGGCATAAATTGACTAAGTCTAGGTCAGAATTTCTCAGTGAGCAGAGAGATAGGTTATTCACTTGCGGGTTGAACTTAATTGAGAAAAGCAATTGTAATACATCTCTATTCATCATATTAATGCAAG
Source organism: Pinus albicaulis (assembly GCA_034641835.2). Classification (NCBI taxonomy): domain Eukaryota; kingdom Viridiplantae; phylum Streptophyta; class Pinopsida; order Pinales; family Pinaceae; genus Pinus; species Pinus albicaulis. Next base: position 2,662,055 of record CM076584.1, read on the forward strand.
CATGAATTGGGGTTTTTCGTAGATTTTTTTCCTCAAAAAAAATATTGTGTGCATGTGTGTTATTTCTTATTGCATGTCTGAGATTATTGTTCTAGATTGTGAATTGAATCCCACATAGTAGCAGAGTAGGTTTGTGTATTTTGATTTTGATTAAAATTTCATAAGTTGCAAATCTACATCATAATTTCTATAGTTACATTTCAATACAACTTACCATCCACAGATAGATGGACAAACAAAGAGGGTTAACATGATTCTTGGGGATATGTTGAGGATGTATGTTATGCATTAGCAGAGGGAGTGGGGAGAGTATCTTCCACTGGTAGATTTTGCATATAATTATGAGTATTAGGAGTCCTTACGGATGAGTCCATTTGAGGCTCTCTATGGGTGGAGTTGTAATATTCCTATCAATTGGAGTGATCTAGTGAAAAAGGTACTAATTTTTGGATATGTTAGCTGAGATAGAGCAGGAGATTCAGGTTATTAGAAGGAATTTGAAGTCAACACAAGAGAGGAGAATATTTATGCAGATCAACAAAGAGCATTCAGAGAGTTTCAGGTTGGGGAGAATGTGTATTTGTGCATCAAGACCAAGAGGAGCTCCTTGAGGATTGGATCATGTGCCAAGCTAGCACCTCAGTATTGCGTGCCTTTTGAGATCCTTGAGAGTATTGGACTAGTGGCTTATAGACTTCCACTGCTTCCAACAGTGAAATTCCATGATGTTTTACATGTTTCATTACTTAACAGATGTTTCTATTATCTTGATCATGTGATTGATTAGTCTATATTACATGTGGAAATAGAGGGAGAATTCCAACCATAACCATGATTTATATTGCACTGGAAACAACTCATGCTGCAAAACCGAGAGTCGAGAAAGTTAAAGTGCAGTGGAAGAACTTTAGGCCCGATGAAGCTACATGGGATATGGTTGATCATATGGAGGCTTTGTATCCTTATTTATTTTTTTGTTGAGCATATGAGTTTGATTTATGTTGTTTGGTTTAAGTTTATGCATTTGTGTAATGTATACACTCCAACGAGTTGTGATATAAAGCTCCAATAAGTAGTGTGTTGTAAATATAACATCAATTTATGTTATAAAGCTCCAATAAGTAGTATGTTGTTCATGGTTTCAACAATTTGGTATGATGTAAATTTTGCATTGAGTTATGTTATAAAGCTCCATGGGCAACCTGTCTTGCTGGTTATAAGCGTCATTGAACACCGAGGACGATGTTCCTCGAAGGGGAGGGGTTTTTAATAGCCCCTGGTTGATTTTCCATCTAAATAAAATAATACCAAGGTTACGGGACATGTATTCCAAGCCAAATGGAAATTGGAATCTCTTATGGTTGATAATAGCTATGGAAATTGGTAAAGGAAAAGAGGCAATAATTGGAATTTTAATTATGAAAATAAAGGAAATAGGAGAAAAGGAAGGCGAGGAGACACAAACTTGCATGCAAGGTAAATTAGAGGAAAGATGAAGGAAACTGAAGAAATAAGTGAACCTCGAAAATAAAATGGCATAAGAGAATCAATTCACAACTTTTGGTCATTTCAAATTTTGTTAGTTCATTTTTTGGCTCTCTCATTCATTCTCTCGTTCTCTCGTATTCTTGCACACTTAGAGCATTCTTGGAGCATACTTATAGAATTATAGCATTTGCTTAGATTTGGAGAAAGAAGAAAAGGGAAAAGAAGGAAGTGCAAGGAGATAGTTGGAGAAACAACTACAGTCGTATTGCTTCGTAGGTAACAGGTTGCATGTGTGATTTCCTTGTTGATTTTTGGATGCATGGTATATGCATGTGATTCTTTGGTTATGTGTGGTCATTGGCATGGAGATATTCCTGGATTGACAGTGGTTTTATCCTTGCCTTACCACTTCCTATATTTCCATGGTGTTGTGGGTATTTCCACTTCTTCTTTTTTGGGTGCTCAGGTTCCCTATGTTTGTGGGTTGGAACAAACGCTATGGAATCCTTGGAACAACTTAGATTGAGTTACTAGTTCCTAGAGCCATTGGTTGGGACAAATGATTTGGAGCCCTTGGTGGGTTGAGTTACTAGTCCCTGGAGCTGTGATTGGAACAAATGCTTTGGAGCCTAGGCAAGTTGTGGGTTGAGTTACTAGTTCCTAAAGCCCTGGAAAACTTGGGTAGAGACCAATCTGGTTGATGTTAGTGGTTTCTGTATTGTAGATATCAAATCATTGTGGTTGAAAGTTGAGGTGGTTTTGCCTCCGGAAGCCTTGGTTGTTTTTATCTTAGTTTATTCCATGAGATCCTACATTCATGCTTGGAATATGGGGCGAGGGTGATTCGTTGGAAGAGACATTTGGTTCAGTTAATCTATGGTCAGGTGCTATGTGGAAGTCACTGAATTTATTAACATTTTCATATGTTAATAAAGTTATTTTCCTATTGTGATTTACGAGCACTTGTACAAGTTATCATGTTGACATTATCATTGATTTTCCATGGTTTATAAGTCGGTTATTTGATGGTTATATATTGGTTATATGATGTATTCTATCTATGTCTCCTACCATGTTTTAATAATTTAATGAATGGTTGACGAATGCATGGAGTAGCGATTGCTATTACTGCTATCTACAGAGGGTTTAGAGCCTTCTTGGTGATTCTCAGATGAATACTATCCGTTTATGATCATATATGCATTCATAACCTGTAGCTTGTATGTTTACCATATGTTTTATGAAGTGTATATCATGGATTAGGCATGTCTAGGTCAATTTATTCCTTGATTTTTTCTTTTTTTGGCTTTGTCATTACCTTTGATTGCATTCTGGAAAGTTATAGGAAATTTTGGGCAGTGGTGTAGAGGCTAGCCTAAAAAAGTGGCTTAGATCTTAGAACCACTAGCACTGAACTGGGGATATTAGGTCATAACCACATGGAAGTAGGCTTTTTCATGTGGTTTGTGCCTCATAACCACACTCTTGCCTTGTTATGCGTGTGGTTGGGGGTTAAGATTGTGAAAAGTAGTTCCAACTCAGGATCTGGTCATCAAAGGTTGTGTATTGATTTATTGGTGATCTAGTGCTCCCGAGGGATGTCTGTAATATGTTTGTGTGTTAGCCCCACTTCCATAATGTAAACTTGGAGGTCAGTTCATATCATAGTAACACTCATCTCATGTTTATCTTGGCTAGCTTGTGAATTTGGGTAAATGTGGGAGGAGGCATTTACATTAATTACATTACAAAACTTGGGGATTAGAAAAAGTGATGCTACGAGGATATTTTCTAGTTCGATAAATGTATATGGGTTGTGATCTTGATGTTTTATTAGGAGAGTGTATTATGGTTCTATGATCCAAATAATACCTTAGAGTTCTATCGGGGAAGCTACATGTACTCACATTTGGGTAAGGGGTTGGTGTATGATAATTTGCTAGTAAGAACAACTTGTATTGAACCTAGGTTTTGTGTTTGAATAGGAAGTCTGCATTGGTTATTTCTTTGGTGCTTACTTTTGTAGAGGTACTACCTAGGTCATAGGATAGAGTAAGGGAGGAAAATTTACTAGTACTAGTATGATCATGAGTGATTTATTACCATAACATAAAATCTATGCTAAGGGAGTCATCAAGAGGTGAATAAAAAGGTTGCTAATCTTACTTATATCTGATACATAGAGAGAATATCTATCAACACCAAGAGCATCATTAATACCTATTGAAATGGCATCCTAAGGAAGATTCTCATTTGATTTCCCTTAATTAAATTAGAAGTAAAATTGTAATTCCATCTCATAATAGCTTCTAAGTGTTAATTGAGTCAGGAAGACTTAGTTAGCTCAATTAATTTGAGTTGTAGGTCAATCTGGAGGCATGTATAGTCCACTCTAAGTTTTAGGGTGTCAAATTACAATTATTTGTGAGTTGTAATTAGTTAACTCAATTATTTGAGTTAAAATAAGTTTAACTAGTTCTAATTGAGAGATGAGCTAGTGATAGGTCCAGTGAATTAAATATGATTTAATTCAAAAGTAGTGATCAATCAGTTAACTGATAATTCACTATAAATATTTGTTGCATGTCAGTTATAAGGAAGGTCCAGTTGAGATTGGGGTTAAAGGGAAGATAACTATCAGTTGTATAATTAGAAAATTGGACAAGTCATGCATGAGGTAATCAGGTTGCCTTGAAGGAATTGCACAATCAATTCTTGGGAATTACCTTATTAATAGGGCCAAAATTCCTCCAAGAATGCGTAAGCAAGGCCGGTCAGACATAGGCTGAGAATTGGTTAAGCAGTGGACCAATTTTTTCTAGATCAAAGTGAGACAGTCAGCAGAGTGCAAAGGTTTCTCGGGAAGAGAAATAACATTGTATTGTTTCATGATATTGAATTTATTCAATATACATATAGCGGGGTTTTGATCAGTTTCTTTCCTCAGATACATCTTGTGTTGTGTAATTGCTAATTTATTTTTCTTACTGATACATCTTGTGTTGTGTGATTGATAATTTAATTTTCTTACTTGTTATGTGATTGTGCGATCAAGATTGGTTTCCGCAATTTATAGAAGTGATTCAATATTTTGTTTTATTACTTTACAAGATTGGTTGAATCCATTTAGATATTTCTACATGGTATCAGAGTAGGAATCACTATAGAAGAAAAGAACGAGAATTTGTTTTTAATGGTGAATCGAATTTGTAGATTTATTCTTCAGGATAAGCAAAAAATCGAGATGTCTTTCAATGGCTTGAGATTCGAATATTCCCTTGAGGGAAATTCAAATTACATCGCATGGAAGAACATGATAGAGGAAATTTTAAAGGACAACGGACTGAAGGAATTCATGGAAAGTTATTTTCCCTAGTCCACAACAACAGATGTTGAACTTCTCCATGCATGGAAGAAGAATGTAGCAAAGGTGAGAAGGATCTTGTTAGAAGGAACTCGAGATCATATTGTCTCAAACCTCCATGGAAAGGTGACTCCATATGCTATGTGGAAGGCCCTAATAGGTCTCTTTCAGAATAGAAGTGACCATAGGATGCTGGCGTTGATAGACAAGCTCATAAAGATAAATATGGAGAAGGTCGACACGATACAAAAATACTTGACGAAGTTCACTCAATGTCGAGATGAGCTTGGAAGTGTTGAGGTAAAAATTTTCGAGGATGATTTGGTGAGCCTGTCACTTCTAGGCCTTCCTAAGAGCTGGCATAGATACCAAGACTCTGCCAATGGGAGGGAGAAGCTACCAGAATGGGAGCAATTGTGGTCCGACTTGGTACAAGAAGAGACTCAGCGAAGCACCAGGTATGCATCCTCATCAAATACTGATGATGAGAAGAAGTGTGCCTTGGATGGAAAGGCAATTAAAGGGAATGGGAAGGCTTCCCATTCCAAATCAAAGTTCGGCAAGGCAGAAAAGAAGTGACACTTGTCAAAGGTAAAAAAAATTTCATTGTTATGAGCTTCGACACTATGATACAAATTGTCCACACAAGAAGACCAACAATAAGGCCTCAGGAGGAGCAGCACATGAAGAACTTGCTTCACAGTTTGAGTTGGGTTTCACTCTCATCGCATGCATGGTTTCATTGGTGATGGGTTATGTGTGGTACCAGTATATGTTGATTTTTGTAGCATCCGAAAGTGTTCCAAGTCTCAACATCTGCAAGGAGGCTTGGACAACAACATTCCAAATAACCCATAAACCGTTTGTGGAAATTCCACTCGGTTCATGACTTATTAAAATAATTAATTATTTTAATGAAGACCCTAAGTCTAAACTTAGGGAAATGAAATAATTAAAGGGTATTAATAAGTCAGAGTGTGAATCTTCTCGAAAATAAAGATCAGGTCAAGTTTTAATCTTATTCATTGATTAAACTTATAATTTGGGTCGTTGGTGGTTCTCCAACGAGAATATTGTAAAATAAGGCTTGAGGGTCATTTGGAAAATAAGCTGGGCATACACTGAGTACCCGAAGGAGATCGATTATGAAGCAAGAAAAATCGATTTCAGTGGGAGAGTTGCAGGGCAAGGATTTTGCAGAAGTAGAAGGAGGAGGGAGTCAGCTAGTGATCGAGGTCAGGGACAAAGGGAAGCATTGGGCCATTGGAGGAAACTCTAGGCTCCAACACAGAGAACCCACATAGATCCTACACAGAATTATGTTGTCTAGCGCTGGGACTATGCAAAGAAACATGTAGTCAGGCACAAGAGATAGCAGAGGCTGCTCAGGGTGTCATATATTTGACAGAAGGAGTCGGGAATCCTGTCTCAGGTGTTTCAGATTTTATCTGCCAGTATTTTTCCTTGTAAAGAAATCAATTGTTGAAGATTAATAAAACCCTCATCTGTTGCACCGATTTTTCTGCATTGGGTTTTTCCGAGGACAATTGTCCAAAAGTAACTGTGTACATACGATTGATTCTTGTGATTATGTCCTTTACTATTAATTTATCTGCATTTGTATTTGTGAATGTTGCAGTAGTATTTATTTCGATATTTGTCAAAATATTTCTGAAAATAACTTATTGAAATAATAAGTAGGAGGAATAAATCTATCTCTGAAGTGTATATTTTTCAGATAAAAAATTTCACATGGTATCAGAGCCAAAGATGAGTTACAGGAACGAAGAATCGACTAATGAACATAAGTCTACCGTTGCAACAACAACACAGAAGGGTTCATGTAGTTCTCCAGGAAGGGAAAGAAGCATGATAGAACATATGGATCACGATGTCTCTATTCTGGCATCCAGAATTAATGAAGAATTTTCTTGCGTATCAAGCATTACTTCTTATGATGTCTGGTATATTGATAGTGGAGCCTCTTCTCACATGATTAGAGTACGAGAATGTTTTTCCGACTACCAAGAAGAGCAGATCAATTTTAAGATAACCATGGGGAATATATCAAAATGCACTCCTATTGGGAGAGGTATCATAGTTTTTGAAACCGAGGTTGGAAACAAGATCTAGGCCTCTAATGTGTTGCATGTGCCTGGGTTGGGAATGAACTTGATCTCAGTGTGTCAGCTTCAAAACTGAGGCTATGAAGTCTACTTTATTGGCAATAAGGTATACGACAAACACCCCAGTTGGAAGAAGAAGGCACAAATCGGGGTAAGAAGCAAGAAAATTTACAAGTTGCAGCTTGAGTATCCAATGGCACTAGTCAACAACACAGATGAGATGGACCTAAATGAGCTATGGCACAGAAGAATGGGACATTTGCATCATGGGGCGTTAAAAATTATCCAGAAGATTGTCACAGGAGTTCCAGAGCTGAGCACTAAACGAGATGATTTCTGCAAGGGATGCATATTGGGAAAATATGCCAAGGCACCGTATCAGAGAAGCAACAATAGGGAAAATGATGTATTATACTTGATACACTCAAATATTTTTGGACCAATGTCCACTAGAGCTCTTAGTGGCGATGAGTACTTCGTCACCTTATTTAATGACCATTCCAAGAAAACCTAGATCTACTTTTTGAAGACCAAGGATGAAACCTTCAGTTGGTTTAAAGAGTTTAAGGCTCTAGTTGAAAATCTGACAGGAAAGCGGATCAAGGTGTTGCGATAAGACAATGGTGGTGAATACATAGATAAGGAATTCACTGGATTATACACAAGGGAAGGTATCAAAAGAGAGTGGACAACTCCATATAATCCGGAGCAAAATGGTGTGGCAGAAAGGAAAAATAGGACTATTGTCGAAGCAACAAGGGAAATGTTGTATGACCAAGACATGCCCAAATTCCTGTGGGATGAATCTTGCAATACAACTGTCTACATTCAGAACAAGACTCCTCGCGCTGCACTAGGAAATATTGCACCGAAAAGTGTCTTCACTGGCAGTAATCCTGAAGTGAGTCACTTTAGGATCTTCGGCAGTACAACTTACTATCATGTGCCCAGTGAGAAGAGGAAGAATTTGGAAATGACTGCAGAAAAAGGGTATCTAGTAGGATATAATGAGAATGCAAAGGCATATTGCATCTCCATTCATGAGAGCAGGAAAGCATTGGTGTGAAGGGATGTGAATTTCATGGAGGAGAAGGCCTTCAGAAGGTCCTGTGAATTGAATTCTGATATGTAGTCTAAGGAGGAGCCTCTGGTTCAGCCCCAACAACCAGTGATAGAAAATTCAGTTGCCTCTCCAAGGAATGGGGATCCAAGGGACTTGTCCCCCAAGGATTTGCAAGAGAGCGAGTCGGTAAATCCACCCACCACTAGTGGAAGAACGAGCAGGGAACTATGACAAATTCTGAAAGATGCAGAGGACTTTGTCGGAGTCCCCTGAAGTGAGAAGAGACAACGTAAGCAGCCTAAGAGGTATCAAGCATTGGTTGCTTAAGTCGTAGAACCTTCTAGTTGTCGAGAAGCATCTCATCACCAGGTGTAGTTTGATGCAATGGTGGAATATTACAGTTCCATCATGACGAATGGTCTAGGAAGTGGTCCCCAGACCTCAGGAGAGATCAGTTGTAGGATCAAGGTGGATCTACAAGATCAAGTATGTTGTAGATGGAAGCATCAAGAAATTTAAATCTATTTTTTTGGCTAAGGGGTATGCTCAGAAGGAAGGGATTTATTAGGAAGAAACCTTCACCCTAGTAGCCAGATACAACTCTATCAGATCCGTGATATCCCTTGCTACGAACATGGGATGGGAGATTCACCAAATGGACATCAAGACGACATTATTGAACGGGGTGATAGAGGAAGAGGTGTATATAGAACAATTAGAGGGTTTCGAGATGGATGATCAAAAGTCTCATGTGTGCATATTGAAGAAAGCATTGTATGGACTGAAGCAAACTCCTAGAGCCTGGTATGGTCGAATTGATAACTACCTGCAGAAGATGGGATTCGTCAAGAGTGACGCAGTTCCTAATCTCTAATATCTGTGAGTAGGGAGTGAGCCTCTGATACTGGTTTTGTATGTAGATGATCTATTCTTGACAGGATCATTAGGGATCATCATAGAATGCAAGAAGAATTTGGCCAAGGAATTTGACATGATAGATCTAGGATGGATGCACTATTTTCTGGGGTTGGAGATTTGGCAGCAGAATGGGGAGATCTTTCTTGGTCAAGGAAGATACACTACAGAGATTCTGAAGAGATTTCAGATGGAGGATTGTAGACCCATGGCAACTCCAATGATCACCAATTGGAAGAAAATCGACACATCTGAAGATGATGAGGCTAATCCTATGTTATATAGGCATCTCATAGGATCATTGATGTATCTGGTAAACAAAAGGCCAAACATCTGTTATGTTGTAAATACTCTCAGTCGATTCATGGTAGAACCTAAGAGGGATCATTGGGAAAAAACTAGGCATGTTCTCAAGTACCTTCAAGGAATAGGCGAGATTGGATTGAAGTACACCCGTAGCAATGATATCAGGTTGAGTGGTTTCACCGATGCAGATTGGGTTGGAAGTTCAATAGATCGGATGAGTACCAGTGGATATTGTTTCAGTCTAGGATCAAGAATGACTTCCTCGTGCAGCAGGAAACATAATTCCATAGCACTGAGCTCAGCAGAAGTAGAGTATATGGCAGCTAGCACAACTTCATGTGAGGCCATATGGCTTCGGAAAGTGTTAGTGAATCTATTCAAGGAGAAAATGGAAGCAACCAGTATCTTATGGAATAATCATAGTTGCATCAAGCTCTCTGAAAATACTGTGTTTCATGATCGGTCGAAACATATTGATATCAGGTGTCACTTCATTAGGGACCGTGTACAACGTGGAGCTGTTCAGTTGCAGTACACTCCAACAAGAGAATAGGTGACATACATCCTCACAAAAGCTCTAGGGAAGAATAAGTTTGTCTACTTCAGAGAAAATATGGGCATGATGAAAAATCCTTTCTAGTAGCAGGAATGGATAGGTTCAGTATTCATAGGGAGTTGTTGTACAAATGCAGCAGTGACAATGGTAGTGTCAAAGGCAGTAGTACAGAGGACAACAACGCAACAGATGAGGGGCGGCTTCCAAAGATCAGCAACGTAGAGGGTGCTTCAAAAGCATAGCAGCATGCAACATGCATATTGTTGCAAAACCTTCCTCGCTAAGAGGGAGTGTTGATTTTTGTAGCATTTTGAAGTGTTCCAAGTCTCAAACTTTGCAAGGAGGCTTGGACAGCAGCATTCCAAAGAACCCAGAAACTGTTTGTGGAAATTCCACTCGATTCATGACTTATTAAAATAATTAATTATTTTCATGAAGACCCTAATTCTAAACTTAGGGAAATAAAATAATTAAAGGGTATTAATAAGTCATAGTGTGAATCTTCTAGAAAACAAAGATCAAGTCAAGTTTTAATCTTAGCCATTGATTAAAATTCTAATCTGGGCCGTTGGTTCTCCAACGAGAAGATTATAAAAGAAGGGTTGAGGTTCATTTGGAAAATAAGCCGAGCATACTCTCAGTACCCAAAGGAGATAAATTCTGAAGCAAGAGAATTCGATTTCAGTGGGAGAGTTGCAGGGCAAGGATTTTGCAAAATCAGAAGGAGGAGGAAGTCAGCTAGTGATCGTGGTCAGGGACAGAGGGAAGTAGTGGGCCACTGGAGGTAGCTCCAGGGTGCATCACAGAGAACCCACACAGACTTATGCAATCCAACGTTGGGACTGCGCAAAGAAACACGCAGGCAAGCACAAGAGATAATAAAGGCTGGTCAGGGGGTCAAAGATTTGTCGGAAGGAGCTGGGAAACCTGTCTCAGGTGTTTCAGATTTTATCTGTTAGTATTTTTCCTTGTAAAGAAATCAATTGTTGAAGAATTAATAAAACCCTCATCTGTTGCACCGATTTTCCCGCATTGGGTTTTTCTAGGGACAATTGTCCAAAAATAACTGTGTACATGTGATTTATTCTTGTGCTTATGTCCTTTACTGTTAATTTCTCTGCATATGTATTTGTGAATGTTGCAGTAGTATTTATTTCGATATTTGCCAGAAGATTTTTGAAAATAAATTATTGAAATAATAAGTAGGAGGAATAAATATATCACTTCAACTATATAGTTTTCAGATAGAAAATTTCACAATGTACTGGAGCTTCGCTCCATATGACTGATAACAAATAATTCTTCAGTATCTTGGAGGAGAAGGATCTCCAGATGCACATCGAGATGGGAGATGACGAGAGGTATATCGCTATCGGTGTAGGTACAATTACCTTTCATAGGGAGTTAGGTAATCCACTCAGAGTAAAAGATGTCATGTATGTTTTTAGTTTAAAGAAGAATTTGGTTTCTGTTGCTATGTTGGAAGACCATGGCTATGATGTGGTATTCAGTGAAGGAAAGGTATTCCTTCATCAAAAATCCATGGGACATGTGAAAACTATTGGGGTCCGAGTAAAGAACCTCTATAAATTGCATGTAGAGGATTGCTACAGGAAAAACTACCCTAAGGTTTGGGTTGAGGGACCTAACAGAGAGGAAGACATATAATCACAAGAAGTACTCAAATTACAAGTCCTAATGCTTGAACTAGAAAATTGAGGACAGGTGACCTTACCCGTGTGTCCTACGTCTAAGGTCGATCCCGCAGGATGCAAACCCACTGCTACTCCCCGTGCTTCAAGAGCTGCAAATCAATCAAGACAAAGAACAAAAACTAGTTTCACATCATATATATCCTATATGTTAGCATGTTAGATCATATAATATCATAAAAAATAACATGAAATTAACCATGACAATATCATTCAACATGTATAGGAGACATATAACAAAAAGACATCAGGAACAGGACAAAGCTTCTTTTATTGATAATATGTAAAGAGAAAGTGGAGAAATCACCTGAGATCTGCCATGACTCCAAATGAAACCGTCCTTCGGATCCGTGTAGCCCTAGCTTCACAAAGATTCTTCCAGAAAAGTTTCACAAAGGATGTCACGTAAAGAGGGTGTGAAGATCACAAGGAAACAAGGGTTTCCTGAACCTGGGAAGTGCAGGAGGCACAGGGAAATATCAGACCTGATCAGGGCTATAACAAGCTATAATATCAATAGCATTATCTATCCTCCCTTAGGCCTTTCCCTTGAGGTGTATTTATACTTCCTCAAATCAATTTTTTAGTTGGGAAATAGTTTGGCCATGAGCTGGTGTAAGTAGGCTACAGGTAAAACCCATAAACCCCGACCAATTAATAGAGAGTTTATTACTTTTTAATATTTTAAATTGTATACGTGGGTCAGATATGAGTGGACCAGCATCTGCATGTGGAAAAGTCTGGGCAGAGTCGCGTATGGAATTCAAAATACTGTTTTTTGAAATTTGACCAAGTTTGAATGAAAGGGCTGCCCAAGGCCAATGCATAAGTCATCAAGTATATAGAGGTGATAAATGATGCTATAATAGATGCCCCCTGATATATGAGGTCAGAAGGGATACATGATGGCCGAAATGTATTATGTGCATAATAAATAATCTTGCGAGGACTAGAGAAGACTTCACCAGATTTCAGCCTGCCAAAAACCAGTGAAAGAAATCAGAAAGAAAGCTCATGTATGAGGTAGGCATACCCATGCTCAGTGAAATCAAATCATGTCTGCATATCAAGTATGGAGCGGATCCAATATGTATACAAGTATAATTGAACTGTAAAGTAAATAATGAATCATCTGATCATTGCCCAGAAGTACATATAGAAATCATTTCCAAGTATCACATATAGAAGACTGATCAATGATGCTGCAAAGATATCTGATCATTGAAGTCACAACTGAATCTCCAAGTACCAAATCATAAGTGGTGGGAAAAAATGGTACTGCACGCAACTCGGGTGCCAACATATAGGATTTTGCTGTAATGAACTGCAACATATAAGGGTGGATGGTGTCACTGGCAGAAAATTGAAGGAACTGTCAAAGTGAACCAAAACATGTTGGTACAAACCCGAGGTCTTCACCGATCACTATGGTACAATTATACACAATGGGAATAAATGAGCTAAGTTCGACCATGTGAGAAATCATTTGATTACTGTTCATTGATGTATACCGTTAACAAACGTGAGATGACTCATAGATAATGATGATGAGAGTAAACGTGCCCAAGTACAATCTAACAAGTGTGAATAAATGAGTTTAAGTCGAACACTTGAGAGAATATATCAATTAGGAGACATTGATGTATTCTTACTATCAATAGTGAAGGAATATTCCACTGATGACTTCAAATCCTAAGTTACTAACAAAAGGACTCTAGACCTTATTCCTAGAGCAATGAGTCGGAGTCGATGGGAAAAGATCTGCTGGAAGGAAGGCATTAAGGCATCCCACACCAATCCAACGAGAGTGTAACCCGCAGGCCAAAATTTGGAAGGAATCATAGGAAGAAAACTGAAGTAACCAACCCAAAGTATGTTTCCCCCATGCACAAAATGTAGCTAGTGCACGGCGGAAACCCTCTGAACCAACCAATAATGAAAGTTGACAAAGAGGTGAGGAATCCACCAATAAGGTCAAATGGAAACCAAGGCACTTCACGAATCCTAGGTGTGATAATAACAGCTGAAGTTGAACACTAGGGAAACCACTTAGTCAAAGACCCATGGTGTTGATCAAATGCTGAGCACAAGGCCACTTATCAATGATGTAAATAGGTCCAGGGTGCGGCTCTAGGTTTACTCTCAAAGAAATTTGTCAAAGTCGACAAGAGACAAAGCCATCGACAAGAAGTCAATGGAGACCTTCTCAAGCCAGAACGAGCAAAGGACCAAATAGATGATGTGATAGAACAAGAATCTGACAAACCGGGATGTCTGAATGAAAAATGAGACATCGTAGAAAGGTAGACTCAGGCTTACTTCCCTTGAACAAAAGCACTACTCATTTTGACTATGGCAGCATATGATAACTTTGTATAAGTTTGTCATGCAGGAGGCATAAACAAACCCTCCATATGATTGGAAGAGATAACCAACCAAGGGAGTACTGACTTTATAACAAGGTTATGGCTTCTCCTAAGTGAAACTAAACCCATCCCAAATGGAGAAAAGACTTATCTTTTTTGTGCTTTGTTCAAGGGTGACACAACTGACTCTTTAGTTGCCATCAAATGTGGAACTAATGTCCCGTTCCCGCTCTTTTTGGGATATTTTTTCTTTTTTCTTTTTTCATACTTAAAGCCCAAAAAAGAATAAAAGGATTCCTATAGTACAATGGATAGAATGAGTGTCGATAAACATATGCATTAGTTCCTGGGATAGGAACAATCCTATGTGTTATCACTCAGATTGAACTTCAGGCTAAGAGAGGAAATTCTGAGGTAACCTCAAACCACACTTAGCCAAGTAGCTAGCCCTACTAGGACAGGAGAGGGCTCTCTCCATATGGATCACAGTCAAAATGACTGAGGAAATAAGATATTAGGCTAGGTATAGTAGCTCTGGGTTTTGATTTTGATTTGTGTAGGGTTTGCTGGATCAGGAGGAGTTAAACAACTAGGGCAAGGAAATAAGGTCAAAATTTGCAGGGGTTCTAAGGGGAAAGGTAGGTGGAAAGGTTTGACATTTAAAATATGATTATGGTGAGGTGAATAGACTAGTGAGGAGTTTGGAAGAGCATATGAGATGAATTCTCCCGAAACTAAAGAAAATAAACAAATTATAAAAAATTCCCCAAAATATAGCATGAAACATGAATTCTACCTTTAAACTTGAAATCAAGCATATCATAGACATGAAAATGGTTTACGAGCTTAAAATACATTCATACAAATGATCACAAAGAAAAAAATATGTCAAACAATTCATACCACATGGATCCCAAAGAAATAGCTGCAAATTTATCATTAATGTCCAGGCCAAACTGATACAAAGTGTGTCCTTGAGATGCCAAAGCTCCAAGTGAATCCAACCTCTAAAAATGACTGAGAAAATACATGATATAGACCTAAAAACCACTCTCCCTAGCCTCAGGGAGTTGAATCCATGAGATAAGGATCAGTTTCACCTATTCCCAAACAAGAATCTGAAGACTAGGAAAACTCAACAATTTGCCTCTAAAAGAGAGGAAACTAATTCATTTGACCTCTAGAGGACTTATCTAATGTATCTACCTTAGATGAAAGTCAAAACATTACATTTACGTTCACCATGACCATTTACATCAGTGATTCTCTTCATTTTCCCAAGTAAAAAGTAAAAAAGTCAAAATTTGCTGAAGAAGGTGAAAATTGCCTTTTCCTAGCAAAAGCGTAGCGCCATGACATAAAAAATAGCCTGTCTTGCAGGCAAATTTTGGAGGCCTTACCAATTTCCACATATGCTCCATGATAGCTCATTAGAAATCTCTCTGAGTCTAGTTTCCAAATATGCCTCGATTTTCCAAAATGGTGCCCATCTACCCTGTCAAAAATCATTTCTCCCAAGATTTGTATTAGCGCAACACCTAGGCAAAAACAAGGGTAGAAACATGTTTTTTTGGTGGTTTTTTGCCTTTTTGAAGGACCAGTTCTCCTCCAAATCTTTCGAAACTTGCTGGAGTTGATGTCCTCATCATTATGAATATGATGGTGGTGACCATTTGTCCATTGTATTCTCCAAGAAAAAGTGGCAGTGTGACTATGTGTCAAAATTTCCCAAAAATCCAAAAAATGCACCAAAGTGCTAAATGTGCCAAAATTTGTACAAAATGGCGAGATTACTTGCTGATCAAGGGTTAGAGGCATGAAGAGACACCTTAGCAAGTATGTTTAGCCTCTCCTTCTCCTTATGCTCAGTCAAAGCTTGAATCTTTGCATGGGCTCGTTTTAGCTTGGGCCTTGCAATTTTGTTCCTCAATGACACCTTTGTCCTCCTATTCAGACATATTGAACTTGAAGGCTTAGGAAACCCTAGGGTGAAATGGAATGAGATGAGGGGAATGAGAGATGAGATGACTAGCTTAGGAAAATGGAGGGAATGAGTGTAAATGGAAACCTAGGTCTAGGAAGTGGGGATAGGTCTTGGAAAAATTAGGGAGATGGGGGGAGGGGTTACTGAACTTAGGGAGGTGATAGGGGATCAAAATTTTTAGGGGATTGGGAATTATAATTTTATTACAGGATTGATAGGGCTGCCTCGGAAATTGAGATGCCTAGGACTTAGGGTTTAGGGAAAAGGGATTTAGGGAAAGTGATATGGTGTTGTAGGGAAGGAGTAGGGTTTATAGTGATGTAGGAATAGAATGTGAGGTTTATTGGTGCCAAATTTGGGAACAATGGGAACAAAGAATGAACCTAGGGTTTGTAGCCTAACCAACTTCCAAATTTCACATTGAAACCAAAATCACCATGAAAATCCTCTTGAAGACTGCAATGAGGCGGAAAACACACATTACTTAATTTTCAAAGGTGTTGAGAATCTTTGCTGAAGATTTGAGGCACTTTGACTAATTTTCAAGGCTTAGGGACCAAATTGGGCATTAGCGCAGCGCCGTTGAAGCACTATTTTAAAGACCACTTTTGGAGGTATTATCGGTGTCCAAAATGGGCCCAGGATAGCTCGTTGGAAATATATAGAAGTATAATTTCCAAATCGACCTTTGGTTTTATGATTGGAGTTGGTTTTACTTGTCAAAAGTTGATTTTCCCAAGACTGGTCAAAAAATGATGAATGAGGGTGCAGAAATGCAGAGTGCTGGTGCAGGAAACTTTTGGAGGCCTTCCTAAACTCCAAATTGAGCTCATGATAGCTCATTAGAAAGCTATATCTGTCTAGTTATTATTTTACCAATCAAGAAAGTCATTTGGACACTCAAGATATGAGAAAAATTGATTTTACCAAGGTCACTCCAGAAGTGCAACAACTCTCCCGTGGCACATGTATTTTTGAAATTTCTCTAAAACAATGACATCTATGTAAAAATTGAAGGAGGTTTTTCTTCTTGGACCTATTATGGACAAAAAATTCTCTCACATTTTCCAAATTCATATTTTTTTTTGTCATAAACATAGTTTGAAGAAAAAATAGCTGTTTGAGTGGAAAATGGCTTGATTCTTGGAATGATTTCTTAAAAAGTGATGGAGACATGATATTATGAGTTGGAATAGCCTCATACTTACTGATATGACCTACCTTATGGATCCTTTGCTCATATTTCTCTTTTTCATAGCAAACCCTAGCTCAGTGGGAGAGGAAATTAGGGTTTTAGTGCTTGTGAACAATGATGACTTGGGCACCCTTGGGAAAGGACAACTCGCTTTGACATTTAATGTGTTGGCATGTGGATTTTTGAGTTGGAAGCCTTTGGGAGACTGAATAATTATTATATTTGAATTGACTGAAGCAAATCATGAGTTTATTCTGGGTCACCTTCACACCTTCTGCTGCCCTTTATTGAAAATGAGACAATGCAATGATTTGACCTAATGAAAGCCTAGTGACCTAATGAGAAATGAAAGAAACTGACTCAATGAGTGATTTTGACTAAAAGTGAAATGAGAGCAGAATTGTCTTCAGAATGATGAAGATATGGAAGAAAGTCAGCAGGCATATACTTGTGAAGGAAAATGGGATACTTGACAAGGACAACCACCAATGGAACAATTTTATATCATGACCTAATGGAATGATTGAAAATTATTTAGAGTGGGACACCTAAGATGCACATGAATTTTTTTTTTTGATCCCTGTCGGAAGTATGAAAATACTGACACTAACACTATGCTCAATGCAAGGTGGCAAAAACTGGTAAGTGACACTCAGAGGAATGTTCCATCTCTAGGCGAAGGTGTCAAGTTGTGAAGGCTAAGTGATTGCACAGTTGAATTTGCAGAAAGACATGGTCAAAAAATGGCTTAAACACGAGCCCAAATGAAGCCGGCTAAAGGAAAAGATATACAAATGGTCAACACGTAATGCAGTGAAACAACTCAAGAACAAAATGGGAGCCTCTAGGATATATGGACAGAAAAATATAGCGAAGAA
This sequence comes from Pinus albicaulis, assembly GCA_034641835.2. Lineage (NCBI taxonomy): Eukaryota > Viridiplantae > Streptophyta > Pinopsida > Pinales > Pinaceae > Pinus > Pinus albicaulis. The sequence continues at coordinate 2,680,008 of CM076584.1, forward strand.
GAAGAATAATGAAGCTTCCATGCATAAGTCATGGCGGGAATAAAGAGGAATCTTGAGCCTACACAAAGTGCAACATGGGCGACATATGATAGCAAGGATCTAACTAAAAATCCCATGTGAAGGATGGCTCTACCATCATATCACGATTTATAAGTCAGCGAGTTAAATTGTTTTAATAATCATAACATGATGGGGTCGACCCTATGGAAATATTTCAGAATGGAGGCTACTATGCATAAGTGCAACGAAAAGTGAATTCCCTAAGCTATATGCCAGTTCAGAACAAAATACTTGCCATGACAAGTTAGCGGTCATGGAACCGAAGCAGGAATGGAATCATCCCCAAATCACTAGAATGGACTTGAAAACAACCTATCGCAACACTTACAAGCCAAAAGGTTAAATGGTTGTGAAAAAATTCAAAAAATCAACACAAAATAAATTTGCGATTTTTTTTGAATTCTGGGCATAAATAGGCCTTTTGGACTTACATTTGGTCATTTGTGTTGTGAATAAGTTGTTAAAGTGCTCTAGAGAAAAAAATCCCTTTCTTGGCAACAGAGCAATTACCCACTGAATCGATCAAAATCTTTCAGGTAAGTCGCATACTCAGCTTAGTCATTAAGTTCTTTATCAATTCAACCATTTTTTTTTTTAACCTCTGCGTATACGCAGTTTCATAATTATGAACTCATGTATAGACGCGAGTGTGTTTGAATGAACTCGCATATGCGCAGAGTGAAATTTTAAAATGAATTTATAAATGGATTTTGGATGAAATGATGTAGGATGAACATAAGCTGGAGGGAAAGAGAGAATAACACAATTGATAATGAGGTCATGGAAGACCAATTATCATTAGATATACTTTGGGGTTGTGGATTATTGAAATTCTTCAAAATTCCAAACATGAAAACGAACACAAGATTGCTTGAGATGCTTGTAAATTATTGGGATCTGGATGAGGATTGTTTCATGATAGATCAGATACCACTAAGGATTGAAATCAAGGACATTTACTTCATAATTGGACTCTCTCGGAGAGGGGAACCAATAGATCTGCGGTGCAAGCACATAGGAGGGTTAAATGTCGAGGATTATATTTAGATTTACTATGCTGAGGGTACTCAGAAGGTCGGGACATAGATCCAAATTAAATATGTGCAAGGTTTTCACTTGAAGATACTTCTTTTCACCATTGCGAGGGTAGCTGGATCAAATTCCTTACACTAGGCTTCACGAGGAAGAATGAGTCTGGAAGTGTATTTCTTGACTACATTGTATGATTGGTGCACAAACTTATTGACAAACTTGAAGAAAAAATTGACCTCAATCCAGAAGAATAAGACAAAGCATTTTGGTTATGGGACCATCCTATGCACATTATTCTTTGAGAGGATTCCAGGGCTTTGCCCCAAGATCATCTCTACCATCAGCAGTCATCGTGATCCACGGATAGCTAGATGGGAAGATCTGACGAAGAGAATGGGGGGTGGTGAGGTCCCCCAGACTACTTGGGATGATGATTTCTTCCTTTGGTGGGGAGAAAAAGTCATCACAATAGAGGACTGTCCCTACGCTGGCATGGATTTCAGGGGAGATCCATATTTGACCCTTCCACCCGGTGCAGCATGGGGGGCGATTAGTAAGATCACACAATGATTTTTTTATTTTCAAATGATATGAAAATGAAAAATATTTTTGGTAGGACAATATGACTTGAAAATTTTATGGATCATGATGCAGACATGGGACCAGTGAGACCTGAGGGCTTCTCGGGGCATAGGCGTTGTGGAAGAGAAGCTGAGAATGGCGCAAAAGACCCAAGGAGGACCCTCCATGCAATACAGATAAACTTGGAGAGCTTGACTCGCCAAGTACCTATGGATGCCATAAAGGACCTTTCAGAAGATATACGGGGATGTGTGGTTGGAATACCACGCGATTGGGTGCAGTTTTTCTGTCGTGTGGCGACATCTATAGTGTTATTTCGGAACACCTATCATAGGCAGGGCCCATAGGGATAGATTTTATTGATCATATTTTATTGATCAGATGACTCTAATATTTTTTGATGATGAACATGATCAAACATAAGCCCTAATTTTGTATATTTTGAACATAACTCTGATATATATATACAACGATTTATATGATGTGATTGTCCCAAATGTACAATGATGTTTGATATTTTTTATCTTTAATGTATTGAATGATTAATATGCCAGTCAATTGCTTGATTAGCCAATGAATCTTCAAACAAATTTTCTGAACAAGGAATGTGAATGAATGTAACATAATGAAATGAACGTTGTAACAAACACACTCTCAGAAATAATCAATTTAAAAATGGGTCTCTGACACGATAGGTGTTATTTAATTGTGAAACCACCAGTTGCAAATCCAAGTATACTACAAACGAATCAACACTGAGAGATATTACCTTCGAAAGTAGGTTGACCACTCCAGTGTATTCTGCCACATTATTCGAAGCATGAACAATTCATACACCCCTTGAGACTAACACCTGACCGGATGGATAGTAAATTACCCAAGCCACGGAAGAAATATTTTGGGTATGTCGACTAGCACCATCGGAAAAGCCAAAATGACTCATATCATCCAAAAACACCTGCCAAAGCATATCATAATCATCAAAGTCACATCAAAAATCGATAGACATACATGTACAAAAAATATAATATATACAAACAAATTCAATGCTAGGAAAAAGCATAGGCATAATACTTCTTCAAATAGAGCCCATTTCTGGGCTCCACCAGCTCGTTTCCGTCGAAATCAACCAAGGTATAAGCTCCCTTTTCAGGAAATTTTTAACAATGAAAGGGTCATACCACATGGATTTGAATTTGACTGCCCCCAAGACATCCTTGTCTTGATAATAAATCAAAACAAGGTCACCTTCAGAGAAAACCCTAAGTCTCACTGCCTTATCATACTGAACATTCACTCATTTCTTATGAGCCTCATTCATCGTAGCTGCATCTCAGCGCTGCTCATCGAGATGTTCTAGATAAGAAAGTCATTATTAGAGACTTGAAGTGTCAGGAATAAGCTTGAGAACCGGCTTAAGGGAAGGAATCTCACATTCAATAGGAAATATTGGTTCCAGCCCATAAATCAGTTGGAAAGGAGTGGATTCGGTTGCAATCTTAACTAGCATCTGGTATGCCCAAAGTGTAGGATACAACATGACATGATGATTGGACATGGATTTATCAATTTTTTGTTGAAGGATAACCATTAAGGACTTGTTTACAGGTTCAACTTGCCCATTTTCCTAAGGATAATATAGACACGAATGCTCTTGTCGATAACCCAATTTAGTAACCAATTTAGCCATTATGGTGTTCTAAAAATGACTGCCATGGTCAATGACAATATACTTGGGAATACAAAAGAAATAAATGACTTGGTTGAACAGAAATAGGGTTGTTGTTTCACCATCATTTGAAAAATTAGGCATAGCCTCAGCCCACTTCATAAAGTAGTCTACTGCTACAATAATGTACATATGACCCTTTGTCGAAGGCGGGTTACAAATATTAAAATCAATACACCACTTTGTGAACGAACCGACAGTGACAACAGAAAAGAGCGGAGCTAGATGAGCACAAATATTCCGAGCATAAACTTGACAAGCATGAAATTTTTTTACTACCTCAACATAATATTTGAAAATCGAGGGCCAAAATATCCTCCACGCAAAATCTTTTGGGTTGTATCAAGCCTAGATAAATTACCACCAAAAGCTCCACTGTGGCAATCGTTCAACACAACCTTAGCTTCTTCAAGATTCAAGCAACATCTGAGGATCAAATCGACCCTGCGACGATATAGAGTGTCACCGATAATAGTGATGCAACTTTTGACGCTCATCTTTCGAAAAAGCTAAGGGAAACTTCGAAGTCTGGAGATAAACAATTAGATATCCATACCAAGGATCCTGTGAAGAAATGAGGAAAAGAGGTTCATCAGGGAATGACTCTTCATAAATGATCTCATCTCCATAGAGCAACTCAGAGATAAACTTCGCAAATACCAAATATTTCTTGGATTTCGCAGACAGAAATTCAAGATAAAACTATTGCAAAATGTGTATTTGCCCCCAATCACTCTCCTACTAAGAACAAATTTAAATGGATTAACTGCTGCAAAAACATAAGTTTTGCGAAGAAGGATATAATGGAAAAGCTAATTTCTCAAGGGCAGAATACCACAGTTTAGGACCCACCAAGCCTCAAATAAGGTAGTAAATAAAATGCTCGCAAAGAGCATCATCCTCCATATCGATAGTAGATTCTGCTGGAGAAAGATACAAAAGGAAGTCTCTGCTATAGTCAGGTGGACTCAATAATGGAGCAGAGGTCAATGCCTTTTTCAAAGCATCAAATGAGTGTTGAGCAAAGTCATCCCAAAAGAATGGAACTCTTTTCTTTAACAACCTCATGAATCCTTTCGTCACCTCGACATAATTAACGATAAATATCCTTAAGAAAATGGATTTTCCTTGTATACTTTGAAGCTAATGAATCGAAGACGGGGGAGGAAACTGATGTATTGCCTCAACCTTGAAGGGATCTACCTGAATCCCTTCCGTAGACATGATGAATCCCAACAACTGATCGGATGTGATGGTGAAAACACACTTCTTAGGGTCAACCGAATTTTATAATGACGACATCGTTCAAAAACTTGTCAAAGGTGAGAGGGATGATAAATTCTATTTCGAGAACAAGTAGCTAAATCATCCAAATATGCTTGATGTCATGGAAAGTGGTGAGCCCTGGTATTGCACCAAGAGTACTGCAACTCCTAGGGGTTGCTCTACTTTACTTTATCAACCCAGGGTTCGTAAAAACTTGGAGGTGATAGTGTTATATACACAACAGCTGCATTATTCTCATGTCATCCTCTTTTGCTTTACGAAAGGGTGATATTTCTTAAACTATGATAAGAACTCGAAGTAAAATTCCTGGAAGGAAATATGATGCAGGCCAAACCTGCAAACCCAGAATCTCTCCCAATCTCATGTATTTACAAAATGCATATCCAAAAACCGCCCAATAAAACTTCAATTCCGAGCAATTTCACATACTATCATTTGCACACACAGAAGCTTCTTTTTGAATTCCTTATTATGGTTAATAACCAATCAACCTTTGTATATGGGAGTTTCCTCATTCATGGAAAATTCATAACTTTTGAAACTTTCAATCAAACCCGATAACTCAAACATTTGAATGCTCACATAAATCAACCCAATAAACATCATTCATCATTTCCATTTAAACATCAACATTCAAATATGGCTGGATTCAATCAAAGGAATGCACTCATGTTTTAAACCTTAACCTGACATTATTTTAACCAAACCAGCCTTTCACGTCAAACATCACCATTTAAATAACATTTGGCCTGTACAAGATTTCATGTCTTCGATCCTTCATTTTAGTCGAACCAAGATACCAAATATATATATATATATATATATATATATATATATATATATATATATATATATACATTCTATCTATCTGTCATTTATCATTCATCATATATACTCACACAGATAATTATATAAATATTTATTTTGATTAAAGTTAATTTTGTCAACATATTGTTTTTCAACTGGGTATGACATTATCGATGATAATAAACTGTTCAGTGGGTCTTTTGTGACACAAATGCCATCATAAAAAAAAAACGCCATTTCTTCTTTACTATCCCAGGGGACGCAATTCAAAGATTGAATGAAATTTAAAACAGAATTTCCTCACCTATTTAAAGGTAAAAAACCTTCACGATTTTGAAAAGTCTGTGTCAGTTACTAATTGCCAAACTTCCGCTCCTTCTATGCGCAAATTTCCACCGATTCAACCATACATTCAAACCAAAACTTCTACTCTCAACTACACAGGCTTTCATACTATTCAACATCAATTTTCCTTTGCGCCATTCTTCACCTTTGTAATGTCGCCTCTTCTACTGAATTGTTCTGCGTCTAGACTTAGACCAGTATACGTTGCTCCGATTTGTTGGATGCTTACGCAGATATTTTTTCCAATGTAATTAGCTCACAGTCTAAAATTAAATATAAACCAATGTATACATATAAACATGATTCAATGCATAGAAGCGTTCTTCAACCAGCATTCTTACCATTCGATGCTCCTCCACATTTATATCGACCACCAGCTGCATCAATCGGTTCACTGTTTGATCTGCTTGAAATAGATAGTGCTTAAAACGAACTCTGCTCCCTTTCACGTATGCCAGTTATTTAGGATAAAAAAATATCAAATAGAATTCAAAAAACCATCCCTACACAGAGAATGTATACTCAATTTTGCGCTGGGTATTGCCATTCAATAATAAATCGATTACTTTTAATTCCATCATTCACAGAATTCCAATGCCGACTTAAATTATTTGATAATTATACACTGATATTTAAGGCGTTCTTCATAAAGGAATGATCAGAATTCCTCACGATTTCCCTTTTGTTTCGATCCACAGAGAGCTTATCTCTATTGGATCGATTAAAACTTCTGCTATGTCACTTCAATATATCGAATGCGAGTTAATAGATTAACGCCCAGAATCAAACACTTAATACAATTATTCCTTGCTTCTTGAATGAACCAGTCATTTCAAGATTCAAACAGAGTTTCAAGCCGACATAACAAATAAAAACCCGTGGACTCAATTGTAATTTGGGAACAATCCTTCACACAACAATTCAGCACCAATTCTATGCCTTTTACATTCAATAATTTAGCATTGTGATTTTTAACAATATCGACACCGATTACTCAAATCGAACTGTCAGTCCCTTACAAAATTCGATTCATACAATTGTCTTTGCATTCATAAACAAAAATCCCATAGCTATACAATGGAAATTAAGTCAAAATCAAATTCTTTCATTAATCCTGCAAACTTGAAATGGAAGTCCTCCTTCTTGGCCTGATTTCCCAATTATTGGCCCTTTACAAAAGCCCGTAGGCTTACAAACTTTTTCTCTAATCTGCACTCTAATCTCACCTCTCAAACTTCTGATCTATTTGCCTTTGAGACTCATAAATTTATACAAATTTAAAATGATCTAATTTGAGTTCAATCCCTTTAATATCTCAACAAATCCCTAAATCTCTCAACATCCCTAAAGTCTAGATCTTTATCCCTAAAACCTTGCAACTAAATCTATCTTAGGCTTCCTAATTATCTCTTAGATATCTCTCATCTAATTTCCCTCATGTTTTCCAGTTGTTTGGAAACATTTACAAATTCTCATAAATAATTAATTAAAAACATAATTAATCACTCAAAAACAATATTAATATTTACATGAAATTAATAAATTCTCAAAAACATGAGACCCCTAGGTTCAATAAAAATACAAGGTATTTTTCCGAGCTAATGCTCCTGCATCAAAATAGTAGAAAGGAAACTAACTTAATTTGCAGAAAGGAAATGACGGAAATGAAACTAATTTAATTTGCAGAATGGAAATGAAACTAATTTAATGTGTAGAAAGGAATGATAGAAAGGAAACTAATTCTAAACCACACTTAACTTGGCCAATTGGCTAAACACACCCTACTTATATTATGCTCTATCTACCATGCTTCTATCCATGCAACTATCCATGATCTAACTAAACTTTAGAAAGTGTTGGTTGCAGTTCGAAGAAAATGGGGTTAAGGGTGCTAAGGGAAGGCTAAACACATGAAAAAAGGCTTAGAAGTGTGAAATAGGGTTTAGAATTTATTAAAACTTATAATATTGCAAAAATCCTTTGGAGTGGGAGGCTTTTAAAAGTGCAACAACAGACTTGTGATGGGAGGAAGAAAGTGCGATATGCGATATCGCAATCACAATATCGTAAAGCCAGAGGGGTAGCGCAAGTGTTGTTTGGGAGTGGGAACGAATTGTGAAATGAAATGGGATAAAGACTACGAAATGAAAAATTTGAATGGATAAAGACTGCGAAATGAGAAATGCGACGGGGTGACGTGATGGTAGGGCCGGTGGCAGAGTACGACAGTGATATCGCAATCAACGTTGGGAGTGGAGAGTGTTATGAGAATTTTCACAATCAGTGTTTGGAGTGGTAAGTGTTAACGGGAACCAAATAAAAAATGTGATTTGTGATTTGCGATGTGGCGAAGTATGGAGAATTATCGCAATCGGTATTTGGAGTGGTAAGTGTTAACGTGAATCAAATAAAAAATGTGATTTGCGATGTGTTGGAGTATGGAGAATTATCGCAATAGGAGTTTGGAGTGGTAAGTGTTAACAAGAATCAAATAAAAAATGTGATTTTTGATTTGCGATGTGGCGGAGTACGGAGAATTATTGCAATCGACGTTTGGAGTGGTAAGTGTTAACATGAACCAAATGAAAAATGCGATTTGTGATTTGCGAAAGGAATTGCGGTAAGTCTTTTAAAGGGAAAAGGTCAATTTCCAAAGGTTTTCAAATATTTTTTTGATAATCGGCAAAGGTAAGGTGGAAGGGTTATATGAACTATCGCAATTGGAGCTCGGAAATGGGAATTATTAATGGGGGAAGTCTTAAGAAAGACCAAGAGGATTTGCAATTTTCGATAGAGCGAAGTATGGTAGCAGGAGTTTCGATCAGGAAAGGGCGAAGGTCAAAATATTAGAATTTTTAAGTGTCTTGTGAATAAAGGGGCAGAAACTGTAATAAAATAAATAAGAGGGAAATGGAGGTGCGACAACAGCGATGGAGGCATAAAAACGGAGATAGAGAATGAAGCGGGGAGGTGAAAATGGACTTCCCTGGTACTTTGATTCTCATTCCTGCAAACAACTCTGTTGATCCACACACAAAGAACAGACAAATGCATGAAACTACAGTACAAAAGGAAGCATGAAAATGGTAATGCAACTCTACCCTATTCTCAGAAAAAAAGTGAACATAAATCAATTTTTGGGTCTGTGGGAAGGTTCACCCTTCTCGAGCTCTATTGACAGAGATGAGAAGGGTGGTCTTGATCCACAACTTTTAGATTTGTCTCCTCTATTATATTACTCATGAGCAAATGAAACCTATAGCAACACACTAAAATCAAAACTAAACAACAATGAAACTATCGGAAGCAGATCTAGTGACAGCAAGCAAAGAACAAGTACAACAGAGAGGTTGAGGAACATGGATTGGGCCCTAACCCACATGCCTAGCTCTCTGAAACTCAAATCAGTCTGCTCATTTCATGAATTAATAGTCTCGTACATTTCTCAAAGTTTAATCACTGAGTATAATAATCAAAAGCTCAATATCTTGCAGCAAAGTTCCCAATAGAATCCAATTCTTCCTAGCTCTAGCTCTGCTCTATTTATTCTACACGACAACTACCAACAGCTCCCTTGAAAATAGTGATTGATTCCACTTGACTCCAAGTAAACATAGATTGAGTGCACTTTGGTCTTTGAGTTGCTTGGATGCCTCTGGAATTTGAATTTTTGGAGAGAATCCTTGGGGATCCTTTGGCTGCCTTAGAGAGTTAAGGAGGGTGGACAATCCTCCTATAATTTCTCCTTGTTGTCTCCTTCAATTATTTATGATAAAATCTTCAAAAATAATGCCAATTACTCATGATTTTCTACACTCAACCTCATATTAGGCACTCAGAGTATGTTAGCCTTAATCACCACCTATACTAGCATCATAAAACCAAATAACAATAAAAATGCAAGAAAATGATATTTAAGATGGAAAAAGGTGACCATTAAACCCTCCAAATATGTCTAATGATGTAGCTCATCATCACCCCCCTACTGAATGGTTTCTCATCCTCTAAGCAATGAATCCTCCTCCTGCAGCTTTGACAGCCCCCCTGACTTCTTGAGGAATAAGTGTGGGAGACCCCTCAAAGGGGTAAAACCCATTAATATTTTCTGCATTCTCCCATTCTCTATCTTGTGCATCTGTGTCCCTTTCATCATTCAGCCCCACAAGGAAAGGTGGACTGAGCTTGAGACCAAGCCATTGGATATTTTTGGCCTGCATGGCCCTCTTGTATAATGGTGCTCTTTCCAAGGCACCCCTTAGTTTTTCTGGAGTATGGTACTCCTTGTTCTTGAGGCTGTGAGGGCGGTTACTCCATCTCCTCTGGCTGTCCATAATTCACTCATCTTCTATCTTCCTAGAAACATCATCAAAGTTTCCTATTACGTGTGTTTCATTCTGGAGGTAGCTTTCAACTAGTGCTTTCCTATTACGTGTGTTTCAATCTCTCGACAGTTAAGGATGAATCCTCTTGGGCTGAACAATTTTGGTGTGATATGCAAGGGTTATATATTTCTTCATCTCATGACCCTCCATATATATTTTTCTCTAGTGTCCTCATTCATCATCCAATATACTAATGCCATCAACTGCATATCCCCTATTGTAGAATTGGGGTCCCAAGTATCGAGATTTGTCAGCACAAGGTTATGCACATAAAACTATGCCATATTTTCTTGATCAACCATGTTAGTTTGCTTGTAGAAATCCATGAATTGCCTATAATCTTGGAAAGGTAGGGATCCATGGGAGGCTAGAGTTTTTATTTGAAATAGGAGCCATTTCTCCTTGAGGTACACAACATATGAGTCAGTAGGGAATATGTGATGAAGGGATTCTATGCACAAGTCTGCCATGGTTTCTACTTGTTTTCCTTTTTGCTACAATTGCTCCTTTAGTGCTATATTCTTTTCCTCTGCCATCTGCATCTTCTCCTTCAAAACTGTCTCTTTGATTCTTTCCTCCTCCCTTAGTGATTCTTCAATGGTGATGGGGTTCTTGAGAGGAGTTTCTGGCTCTTTCTAACTTACCCTCTGACTCTTTTTAGTTCTGAAATACATATAGGTCTTCCTTTTTCTCTTTGTTCTCAAAGAAGCTAAGGTGGCAACTTCCTCTTGGTTTTGAGGGGATGTTGGGCAGTGTTGTGAGTCTTATTCTTGCTCACTTTTTTCTACCTTTATGACTTCTGTCTCCATTTCTATTTATTTTGTTTCGCCTTGGCCCTCTATCTCTTCCTATTCTTCTTCTTGTTCCTATTCTAGTTCTTCTTCTTCTGGTTCTTCTTCTAGTTCTTCTTCTGCCTCTTCTTCTTCTTCTTCTCTAAGGCTAGGAGTAGAAGTCTTCCTTGTTTGGGTTGCTATAAAATCTTCCCTTGGTACCTTGCTACTATGTCTGATATGTGGTATAATTTGGAATCTAGCTCGACTACTCGTGATGTTGTTCTGTTGTTGTTGCTACACGTTGTTCAAATACGCAGCCCAAACTCGGGACTGTTGTGCTGCGGGCTCCCTTTGGTCTCTTTCCCTAAAAAATTGTCAATTCACTGGTTTGGATGAAACGAGATATATTTTTATTAGATTGTGCAACTAATTTTGGAGCGCTTATGTAACTCGGCCTCAACTCCAGTTTCCATTAGAGATAGTTGTTTCCTTCTCTTTGTTAATTCATGATGGATTGCATGTTTCCTCCCCTCGTTCTCCTTTACTTCACTTGATTTAATTTTTTTTATTTTTCCTATCGAGGTGGAGTGACTTTATAGTCTTCCCTAGTCATACTTCATAATGGTGGCCAAGCTAACTAGCCACCTTTCTGCCCCTTAAACTCTCAATTTGCAAATTTAATTGTTTCTGGCTATTATGGATGCATAGCGAAGGGTGAGAAGCTATACCTGAGTTTACCTGTTGTTGTCAAGGCGTTTACAGGAGCTTGATTGAGGAGAGAAGCCTTTTAGATACTGTGTTCTTCACTGTATTCCTGTTCTCTGAGTGAGCAACTTCCTGAGTGAGGTGCTAATATTTTCTTGTTGTTTCTTTCTCTTGTAGATGTTGCGTGGGGTCCTCAAGATTCCATGGGTGGCATTCTCGTTCTCCTAGAGTCTATTATGCAACTTTCCTTCTTGTTTTTCTTTTCAGTCTATGAACAACTTTGTTTTTGAAGGAAATTCCTGAAGTTTTTAGCAGCTTGTGGCTTGCTTTCTTTTGCTACATTATGCTCAGGAATGGAGGAATATGGTGTATGGAGGTGATGGAAGGAGTTATGGAAATGAATGGAGTGAATGATGAGATGGATGGTAAAATAGAAGGGGAGAGAAGAAGATGATTGCTTCCCTGTGTTTCCAGAAACCATTAATAACCTACAAAACAACAAACATAGAGATGTAGATGTTTGTTTGTATTTTTTTTTTCTTTTGAAAGCAGATGGGTTGCCTCCATCGAGGTTTTCAACCCACAAGCTTGCCTGGAGCTCCTCAGAGAGGTTTTCACCCATGGACCTTTATTATTTTTTTCTTTTTTCTTTTTTGTAGGAGGTGCTGGAAACTATGGATTTTCCCATTACATACACCACTCTACTTATTGAATTTATGAACTCTTCCCTAGATAAGGGCTTCTTGTAAATTTTAATTCGGTGACCATTGACAAGCAAGGGGATTCCTTCATCATCTATGGTCCCGATTTGAATTGTGCCATTATCAAAACATTTTTCCACTGTGTAAGGTCCCAACCATCTTGTCATCAATTTTCCCTTAAAGTCTTTAAACCTTTAATCATACAGCAACGTCCAATCTCCTTCTCAGAAACAATATAATACAGCTCGGCCTTGGGCAAGTTCTTGCTGATTAAATAAATGGCATAAGGTATTTTTTCCTCTAATTTTCCTAATGCTACCCCTATAGCTTTTTCAGATGCATTAGTGTGGATGTGGAAAGGCAGAGCCCAATTTGGACCTCGGAGGATGGGGGCAGTAGTCAACTTTTCCTTGATGAGCTCGAAAGCCTCTTGACGAGGACCAAACCAAATAAACTCAGAATCTTTGGCCAATAACCCAAATAATGGCGAAGCCATCTTGCTGAAATCTTTGATGAACCTTCTATAGTAACCAACTAAGCCTAAGAAACTCCTTACATCTTTCTGATTTTGAGGAGCAGGTACCCTTTTGATGATAGTGATTGTATTCTTGCTTGGGATATGGAGTGTCCTAATACAACCCCTGCTTTCTTCAGGAATTCACACTTTTCTAGGCTCAAGGAGAGATGCATCTCAATGCACCTTCTTAGTACTTTACCCAAATTGGAGAGAGCTTCCCGGAAGTCATCCCCATATGGTGTGAAATCATCCATGTAGATTTTGACAGAGTCATGGATTAACTTGTAAAATATGCTTAGGATAGCTCTTTGGAAGGTATTTGGGGCATTGCACAACCAAAAGGGTAGGAATATATAAGCTAAGGTGCCCCAAGGGCAGGTGAAAGTAGTCTTATCCTGGTCTTCAGGGCTGATTTGAATCTGATTGTACCCACTGAACCCATCTAAGAAGGAAAATAACTTCTTCCCCACAAGGCCATCTAGGACTTGGTCTATAAAGGGAAAAGGGAAATGGTCTTTCTTGGTGGCTTTTTTAAGTTCTCAATAGTCAACACAAATTCACCACTTCCCATTCTTCTTTGGGACTAGGATAAGAGGGGATACCCACTCACTGTCAGATATAGGATATATGAACCCTACAACAAATAGTTTCTACAACTCTTCTTTGACTATGTCCTTCAGAGCCAGGTTCATCCTCTTTGGGGTTGTCTCACAAGCTTTCATCCTTATTTTATGTAAATATTATGTATGCATACTTAAGTATGCACCCCTTTCATGTACTTGTAATTCCAAGCAAATGATTCAAGATTTTCTTTCAAAAGCTAGCATAGCGGCTTCTCTTCTTCTTTCCAGAGGTTTGGGTTGATTTTCAGAGATCTGGATGGGCCAAACTCAATAGCCTTGGTGGTTTCAAAGGTTGAATCAACTGAGTGCACTTCCATCCAAAAATGGATTTCAGACTCTTTGACTAAGGTTTCGAGAGGAATATTAGTGGAGGATTGGTTTTTAATGGCATGGTCGATGAGTTCATCTTCATCAAGCTGCCCCCCTCTAAGAATAGCATATATGGTACACATAGGGGCAATTTTATATAACTCATATTCTTCATCCTCCAACCATATAGGGAGATCATGATCAATGGAAGGATGGGCTAGAGGATATAACACTAGTTGTTTAGACAAAGGCCCATTTTTTAAAGTCATTTTCCCGACCCGACAACTAATATAAGAATCTAAAGTTGCTAACCAAGGTCTCCCTAAGTTGAGAGGATAACCATTAAACTTGGTTTTTGGTTGCAGGACCAGGAAATCTGTAGGATACTCCCAATAGTCAATGGTAACCATAACATCCTGAACAACTCCTTCTGGAGTTACTGTGGACCGATCTGCAAGTTTCAAAACTGTTGTGGTTTTCCTCAAAGTCCCTTGGAGATTAAGTTTCAACATAGTTTCCTTGGTCATGACATTGATGGCATCCCCTAGATCAATCAAAGTGTTGGGGACTATGACACCATCTATATGAACATCAAACATTGGAATACCAGGGTCTAGGTACTTTAGAAACGTCACCCTTCCCAGCATTAGGTCAGACAGTTGTCCTACCACATTGATGGTGGGGGTATCTATCTTCCTTTTCACTGGTTTCTTGAAGCACTTTTTTTTGACGAGCCTATTATAGATAGGGACATCCTTAATGGCCTAGAAAAGTGGTATCTTTACACAAAAATTTTCCAATTCTCCCAGGAGTTCAGTCTCCTCTGGGGTGTGCTGACTACGGTGGATCAAGTGCTCAGGAATAGGAGGTTGTTGGATCTGAGTGTTACCCTCTTCCTTTTCCTCCTCAACCTCTACAGGTGGAGATAGAGGATGGTTGTCTAGGAGTACTCTCTTGACCTGAGATTAACCTCTTGTATCTCCACAACATAATATGGATAAGATGTTTCTCCACTGGGAGTCTGTTGTGACGGTCTCTTATTCAGGTTCGAATTGGGTTGTGTAGGTATTTGAGGTAGCCTAGGTGGAGCTGCATGAGTAAGATGAGGTTAAGGTTTTGGTGGAGGCATTAGAGCAGGTGGTTGATTGTGTTGAGGCCTCCACCCTTAGGATGGATTGTTCCACTGAGGTTTTTGTGGAACATACTGCTGAAATGGTTGATTCCCTAGCTAAGGATGATATGGAGGGATGTAAGGCCAAGTAGGAGGTGACCAAAATGGAGGAGTGGGGGTGTACGAAGGTTGCATGGGTGCACTCTAATTGTTGTGATAGTAAGAGTAAGGTGCACCTTGCATTCCTTGTCGATATGGCCGAGGGACTTGAGGCCTTCTCTGGTTGATGAAACAGAGTTTCTCTAGCATTTCTTCCCCACCTTGATATACATCCTTAATTCCAAGTAAGGAGAGACACTTTTTTTTGGCATGATTCTCCTCACATACTAAGAAAACATCTATGACATTTAGTGGACATTCATTTCTTGGGTGCTTTTGGGTACATCTAGGACAAAATATGGCTAGGGCTCTCTTTGCTTCCTCTTTCTTCCTATTGACCTGCATTGTGTTCATTTTGAAAGTAAGGGTGTGCAACATGTCACTCTTGAATTCCTCTAGCATGTTTCCAATCTCATGTTTTATGGAGGTGGAAGAGGAAGTGGTATTGGATGTGTTTTGGCCAGCTCTGCCCGTCTTCCTAAATGCCCTAGAATTGTTCCGGAAGATAGTTTTGATTGTTTCATAAGGTAGTTGGTAGATATTTCCTCTTGATAGCATATTCAAGGTTTCTATCATCTCTTCTCTGATCCCTCGAAGAAGTACAAGTTTAAGTGATGCAGGATCAAGAGTATAGTTGGCTCTCTTATAGTTTAATTGAAACCTCTCTTCATAGTACTCTAGGGATTCATCAGGCCCTAGATTCATCCTAAGTATCTCATTCTTAGTTTCCTTGGACCTACAATAGTCTGTGTACTTGTTGTTGAAGGTCTCTTGCATCTGTGCCCAGGTGGTGATGTTTTCCCCAGGCAGACCCATGAACCAGTGCAAGGCTGCATCCTTAAGGGTGGATGGGAATAGCTTCAACTTTTGATCATCAGAAGCATAGTCATAAGTCCTACAAAAAACAAAAAATCAAAACATGAATGTGTTAGGATCCTCAAAGGCAAGTCCATGGAAGTGTGGAAGAGATGAGGGGCTAATGTTTTTCATCTTAGTTTCCCCATCTGCCTCTCTTATAGGAAAGGCTCTTTGGATCTCAGCCATGGTTAAGATAGGTGAATTAGTTTCCTTAGTTGCACCAACTTCTTCTTCTTCTTCCCCAATAGGTTCCTCAGAGTATTCAGAAGGCTCTCCTATAGGAAGTTTAGTCTCACTGCCATCGAAGAAGAGTGAACGGTGGCTAGGAGGTGATGTGGGGGTTTTAGGTAAGACTTGTCTTTGAGTATTCCTACTCCTACGAGGCAGGAAAATTAGATCATTTATTTTCTCAATATTTCTAAAATAACATGAAAAGAAAGTAAAACATAAAATAATGCTAAAACAAAATCAAAGCATCTATAGACACCTCCTAGACAACGACACCAAAAAATGGTGAGCCCTGGTATTGCACCAAGAGTGCTGCAACTCCCAGGGGCTACCCTACTTTACTTTATGAAACCAGGGTTCGTACAAACTTGGAGGTGATAGTGCTATATACACAACAGATGCATTCTTCTCATGTCATCCTCTTATGATTTACGAAAGGGTGTTATTTCTTAAACTATGATAAGAACTGGAAAGTAAATTGCTGGAAGGAAATGACAGAAAGGAAACTAACTTAATTTTCAGAAAGGAAATGACGGAAATGAAACTAATTTAATTTTCAAAACAGAAATGACAGAAATGAAAATAATTTAATGCGCAGAAAGGAATGGCAGAAAGGAAACTAATTCTAAACCACACTTAACTTGGCCAATTGACTAAACACACCCTACTTATCTTATGCTCTATCTACCATGCTTCTATACATGCAATTATCCATGATCTAACTAAACTTGAGAAAGGGTTTCTTGCAGTTCAGACAAAAGGGGGTTAAGGGTGCTAAGGGAAAGCTAAACACATGAAACAAGGCTTAGAAGTGTGAAATAGGGAAGTACGATATGTGATATGCGATGTCATAATCTCAATATCGCACAACTGAAGGGGTAGCAGAAGTGTTGTGCAGGAGCAGGAATGAATTACAAAATGTGATGGGATAAAGACTACAAAATGCGAAATGAAATAGGATAAAGACTGTGAACTGCGAAATGCGACGGGATGATGTGGCGGTAGGGCCGGTGGCAGAGTACGACAGCGATATCGCAATCAACGTTGGGAGCGGAACGTGTTACGAGAACAAAATGAAAAATGTGATTTGCGATTTACGATGTGGCGGAGTACGGAGAATTATTGCAATCGACGTTTGGAGTGGTAAGTGTTAACAGGAACCAAATAAAAAAAATTTATTTGTGATTTGTGATGTGGCGGAGTACGAAGAATTATCGCAATTGGTGTTTGGAGTGGTAAGTGTTAACAGGAACCAAATAAAAAATACGATTTGGAATTTGCGATGTGGTGGAGTACGAAGAATTATCACAATAGGCGTTTGTAGTGGTAAGTGTTAATGAGAACCAAATAAAAAATGTGATTTGTGATTTACGATGTGGAGGAGTACGGAAAATTATCGCAATCGACGTTTGGAGTGGTAAGTGTTAACGAGAACTAAATAAAAAATGTGATTTGCATATTTGCGATGTGGCAGAGTATGGAGAATTATCGCAGTCAGTGTTTGGACTGGTAAGTGTTAATGGGAACCAAATGAAAAATGTGATTTGTGATTTGCGAAAGGAATTGTGGTAAGTCTTTTAAAGGGAAAAGGTCAGTTTCCAAAAGTTTTCAAATATTTTTGTGATAATCGAAAAAGGGTTATATGAAATATCACAATCTGAGCTCAGAAGAGGGAAGTATTAACAAAGACCATGAGGATTTGTGATTTTCGATAGAGCAGAGTATGGTAGCGGGAGTTTCGATGAGGAAAAGGAGAAGGAAAAACTCTTATCATTTTTAAGTGTCTTGTGAATAAAAGGGGCGACAACTACAATAAAAGAAATAGGAGGGAAATGGAGGAGCAACAACAAAGATGGAGAATGAAGTAGGGAGGTGAAAATGGACTTCCCTGGTACTTTGATTCTTATTATTGCAAACAACTCTATTGATCCATGCACGAAGAACATACAAATGCGTGAAAATACAGTAGAAAAGGAAGCCTGCAAATGGTAATGCAACTCTACCCTATTCTCAAAAATAGTGAACAAAAATCAATTTTTGGGTCTGTGGGAAGGTTCACCCTCCTCGAGCTCTATTGAAAAAGATGAGAAGGGAGGTCTTGATCCATAAGTTTTAGAGTTTACTCCTCTATTCTATTACTTATAATCAAATGAAACCTACAACAACACACTGAAAGAAAAACTAAACAACGATGAAAGAAAAAGTCCAACAAAGAGGCTGAGGCACATGGATTGGGCCCTAACCCACACGCCTAGCTCTCTGAAACTTAAATCAGTAAAATGAAATTTGTCTGCTCATTTCATGAAAGAGTAGTCTCGTACATTTCTCAAAGTTTAATAATCCCTGAGTACAATAATCAAAAGCTCAATAGCTTGCAACAAAATTCCCAATAGAATCCAATTCTTCCTAGCTCTAGCTCTGCTCTATTTATTCTATAGGGAAGCTACCAACAGCTTCTTTGAAAATAGTGATTGAGTCCACTTGAATCCAAGTAAACATAGATTGAGTGCACTTTGGTCTTTGAGTTTCTTGGTTGCCTCTGAAATTTGAATTGTTGGAGAGAATCCTTGGGGATCCTTTGGCTGCCTTCGAGAGTTAAGGAGGGTGGACAAGCCTCCTATAATTTCTCCTTGTTGTCTCCTTCAATTCTTTATGATAAAATCTTCAAAAATAATGCAAATTACTCATGATTGTTAGCACTCAACCTCATATTAGGCACTCAGAGTATGTAGCCTTAATCACCACGTATACTAGCATCATAAAACCAAATAACAATAAAAATGCAAGAAAAAGAGATTTAATAAGGAAAAAAAGTGACCATTAACCCCTCCAAATATGTCTAATGATGGAGCTCATCAGAAAGCATAGGACATGGACCGCTGGAAAGTAGCTCCATCATTTTTAAGGCCAAAAGGCATCTTTTTATAAGAAAATGTACCCCAGGGGTAAATAAAATCAGTCTTATGCTAATCTTCAGGATGGATAGTAATCTAATTATATCCTGAGAAACCGTCCATGAAGGAGAAAATCTCATTCCCTGCACACTCATCGATAATATGACCAATAAACGGTGTTGGGTGGTTATCTTTTGGACATGCCTTATTTAAATCCCTGAAATCAATGAAAACTTGGATCTTTCCTTGTTTCTTGTCCACAGGTACTCGATTCGAAATGCACTCAATTAACGGAACGAGGTATATGAAACCCACCTTAAGCAGCTTCTCAACCTCGGCCTTGATAGCTGCTACCTTCCTAGGGTTGGACAGACAAAGCTTCTGCTTTATAGGCTTGGCATTTTCGTAAGTCTTGATCTCATGTTGGACAATAGATGGATCTATTCCAGGCATTTCCTCATAAGACCAAGCGAACACATCCCAAAATTCTCTAAAGAGATCAGTGTAAGTCTAAATCTCCTCAGAGGAACATTTAGCTCCGATGAAGACATTCTCGATAACGTTGGGATCTCTAGAGATGTTCATTAGGGCAGTCTCAGAAATGACAACCATGTTCCCTTAAAAAAAAACCTGTGCTGGAGCTAAGGGGTTCAAGACCGGGTGAACATGACGAGAAGATTGAGGGCTAGAAAATCTTGCTTCAACTTCTCGCAAGTCTGGTAGAAAATAGGACCGACGATGCAAATCATCCCACGGTCTTTCCATGCTAGTCATTACTTCAAGGATAGCCTCTTAATATGAAAGAGTAGTATCAAGGAAACCCTGAGTAGAATATGAACTAAGAGTCCAAGCCATAGCCACATCTCCATCCAATTCCTCTGATGAAAGAGAAAATGGAACTAAATCTGCAGAGTCAACAACAGATTGATAGGAAATCTCTGCTGCATATATAGGGAATTCCATTCCACCTACTTGACCTTCCTCTAATGTGGAGGTAGGAGAAGGCAAGGTCCAAGGATCCAAAAAATAATGAGTTCGAAAGAACTCTCTTCAAGTAAGAACCCTGAGGATGAAATGGAATTAATATGAACCGAAGGAGGTGGACGATCAAAAGTACC
Organism: Pinus albicaulis; assembly: GCA_034641835.2. Lineage (NCBI taxonomy): Eukaryota > Viridiplantae > Streptophyta > Pinopsida > Pinales > Pinaceae > Pinus > Pinus albicaulis. Next base: position 2,700,228 of record CM076584.1, read on the forward strand.
CATCAACAATGTATATGTTCCAACCCCAAAATTCTCAAAAGATTTCTTGGCATCATTCACCAAGGGTATAGTAGAGTCAGTAGATGTGTTTGGATCTACAGGAGAACAATCCATCTAGTCAATAGTGACAATCCTCTCTTTGTGGGGAAAACACAAGATGCGAAATAACGATGAAACAATAGCATCCATCTCATAAATCCAATTTCATCCCATCAGAAGGTTGTAGTCTAATTTTTCATAAACTATCTCGACCTCAATATTGACAGTTTTACCCCCAAAATAGATGGGTAAAGCTGGAAAAATTCCATGTGGCCTGTGAGTCGAATGACCATCAAATGCAGTAAGAAGAGTAGGTTAAGACACAACTGAGGGGGATCCAATGGATTTACAACATGAGATAGACATGACACATGTGGAAGCACCCTCATCGAATACTATTCAAAAAATATTGATCTTCCGATATGTAGACTTAATCTGAAAATTCATATGATGAGGAAGTCTCTTCTTAAGATTCGACATATCAAATGTGATCATAAGAGAGTTTTTTGGATCAACGACCCCAATTGTAGTGAGAAATGCACTCCTTTGTGCTTGGCACGACTGGAGTACCTCTAACGCAAACATGGCACAAGGACTTCGAGCCAGAACTTCTACAATGGAGTATTTCTAGATAGCCTTGGCATTAGGATTAATTTTCGTATGCTTCATAGACCCTTTCGGCATATGAGGTATAGTTTCAACTGTAGGCCTCTCTATATGGAGTGGCTCAAAATTACTAGGAGCACCCTTAACTTTCGAAGACTCAGCTTCACCATAATCATGAGATCTCATATTGATATCAATGTGAGCACTCAACATATATACATTTGAGGAATTTTCCCCTTCCTGGTTGCCCCCTACAGGAGCTCCAGTATTAGCTTTCACGCTAGCAAGAAATTGTTGCCCTTGGGGAAAAGGGTTTTTTAGTACATCCTAGGAACTAGAGGAACCCTACCAAGATAACAAGCATTGAGCATCCTGAATTTTTGGGGAGAGATAAGTAATATGGTATTCAGTGCATAACTTGCATGGAAACTTAACTTTCTTCTTATTGTCTCTCTTTCCCTCTCCAACATTATCGTTGGATATATTTGCATTACCCTTCCCATCCTTGTCTTTCTTCTTATTATTCTGCCCCTTCTTCTTCCCATCAGATTATTGATTTCCTTTAGGGTTAGAAGCTTGAACATCATTAATAGTTAAGGGCTGGGAAGGGGTTGACACTAATGGCATAGCTTGACCATAAGGAGAAGATTAAAAATACAATTGTTGCAGTTGATTCAACAGGTTAGCTGTGCCACTATCAATCGAACCGACAAGCTCGTTAGCATGAGGACCTGGCTTCGTTTTGGATAAATCTACTTTGGAATGAGGAGCATCCAGAAAAATATTATTAAGGACCCCATACTTAGAATAGATCAGCTCTAACTGTTGAGCCCTAAATATAACATGTTCCTTAGAGAATACCACAGAGAGGGATACATCCTTTGAGATTTTTGCTATAAAGATTTAACAAACCATTCGAGAAGGAATTCATTAGGAATATGGGCTTTGATGAGCCTCCTCCTTCTCCTCCATTCCTGAATATGATCAGAAATGTGTGTTGCCTTATCCTGCTGGAAATTGGCCAGGAGATCAGTCCCGACATCATAACAAATAGGCAACTGGAAATGGTTCAAAAACATAGTATCCAACTCACCAAAAGTAGAAAAACTGCCCCCTGTAAGCTCTGTATGTTCCTAATTAGCCCAAGCTATTAGGAACATTTCATTTTGTTTTAATTTTACTTATTGATGAATAAAATGTAAAGGAGGACATGAAAAACTCCTAAAACATGAGAATAAATCAATTCCCAAAGTGAACAGAGTCAAATAAGGGCTTGCTCCATAAAATCCCCTTGTATGTGAAACAGGTTCAAGCTATTTGACCAGGTCAACAGGACCAAATCATAAAGCAGTCCAGATGCAATGAACGTCCTAGATGATCAGCGCAGTCCTATGAGGAGGTCCTCCATGTGAAACGGGACAAATGGATGAAGGTGGTTTAGGGTTTTGCAAACCCTAATCTTATAAAAGGAAGGAGAAGGCTCTTGTAAAGGTTGTTGATCATATTTGTAATTTCAAGTTGCTAGAGCAACCCCTTTCTCTACACTATTTAGCAAGAGAAAGAGAGGGTTTCCTATTTAACAATCCTCCCTCCTTCCTTGAGAAGCTCTTGGAGGGCATTGTATTGCATTTCCCACTATCCGGCATTGTTGGCCAAGCTCTACCTCTATTAGCAGCGCTGATCCTGTTGAGGGTTTTGCAGCTGCTGTGAGTTGTAGCAAGTGGTGAACTAGATCTTCCAAGATGTAGTTGTTTTTGGAGTTTCCTCTTAGGGAGGGTGTCTTGTGACCACTCGAAAGAGGGTTTCTCCCATATTTTTCCTTCAAATCTGTATATTTCATCTGTTGTAACACTCTTTATAAGCTACTGCGCAGTCTCCTTAGTGAACTGAGTTATTTCATGTGTTGCTGCTATTGTTATTTGATTTTCCCTTTGTAATAGATCTCAGATGATTGAGGCTTGCCTCTCATCTTGAAGACTCAGCCTGTAGCTTACTGATATTTATTGCTCAGATCTGATATAAAGTTTAATTAAAATCATCTTCAACAATTTCTGGAAGTTTCCTGCAGTTTAATATGTAAAAAGTCAGATCTACAATTCCTAGTGCATTATTTTGTTAAAACCCCAAAGGGAACTTGTAAAAGAGGCTGAGTAGTTTCCAGATCTGGTATGGATCTGAGGTTACAGCCATAGATCTTCAATATATATTAAATCCATTTTTTAACTACTGAAGCACACTTAGAGGGACGTTGTTCATTCATTTCTGTAATTTTATAAATGCCGGAGATGTCATTTTGAAGGATTTCTGCACTATTATTTCATGTGATTTGTTGTAGGTTGATGGGAGAATCTTTCATAATTCTGATCTGATGTCCTATGGATGAAGCCTAAGCCTTATGGCTGGTTTCCAGTGATTATTGGGCAAAACTACGCAATTCTGATGGGAGAATTTACATGTTGTAATAGCCCTCCTCTTTAGCTGATTTTCAGCTAGTGTTGATTGTGGGAGATCTGTTTAAGGCCCTTGAACTTATTTTTTTTTGCTAAAATTCAGCATGGATGTCCCACACAGCCTAAGCTAGGGGAACCCATCCTTTTTCTGCGTTATTTTAGCACTGATTTGATTATACAGCGTTTCCCTTGAGCCTATTGCAGATTTTCCTGAAGTGGAATTTCTCGCTCCTTGCTTGTTTGGTTTTTGCTCCTCTTTTGGATCATTTATTTAGATATGAAGATATAAGAATCCCAAGGGCTGAAAAATCCAAGAGGAGTGTGCTATTCCCATACTTGCTGTGTTTCACCAACTTTCTTTAGACAGAGTTTGGAATGGGCCAGGAAGCCTCTAGTTCTCACCCTCTTTTTAGAGGTGACATAACCAATAAATTCCCAACCAGTATATCTCTAGCTTAGATCTATTGGTATTACTCCATCTTGCTATGAACCCATAGTGTAATATCTCAAGATATTCCCTACTGAGCTTAATCTTCCCCATTTGGAACATTACAATGGTATTAGAGCATGATCTCTGGCCCATCCTGTGAGATCAAGCTATCAGAGAAGTGATTAGGAGAAGCAGGAAGCAGAAAGAAGAAAGTATGAAGAGGATGAGATTGCTCTCATCAATATTCAGATCCAAGAAGAGCCTCTCAAAGGGGGTTGAGCAGTCGGAGGCAGAAAGATGCAGTGAAACTCTAAGAGGGTTTCAAGGAGAAGAGGACTACAGTGAAACCTTTATGAAGTTTCAAGAAAAATAAGCAGACATGGGAATCCCTCCTTCAAGAGAAGACCAAGATCTAAGGTCTCCTATTGAGGATGAGGCATTTTCCATCTCTGAAGAAGAGGCTGGGGGTGACAGCGCAGTCATAACAAAAGGACCTCTAGCACTTCATGAAGAAGAAGAAGCAACAGCTGCTCCAAGGAGAGAAGATTTATGGGACAATCCATGTGCAACATGTGCCATCATTTGGTGAGGTCCTGAACATTGCAGAATGTAAAGGGGAGGCCAAGTTTCATTTGGTAAGCAGTATTTACCCCTCTTTATTTCGGAAGATTGATGCACCAAGAAGGCAAGAAGATCTTAGCAAGAAAAGCAAGGACACATCAGTCCACACACCTTGATACTATGATATATGCCTTTATTTCTCCTCATTTGGAAGAAGTCCACTAGGGAAATTCCTTGATGAAAGGAAGAGCAAAGTGTTCTCTCAACTTGGTACATTGAAGACACCGTGGGTCAAGGGAGAAACTATCACAGCGCTGGAGACTTTGGGAAATAAGCATGCTTATGGGAATCACATTTCACTTTATGATTGCATGTGTTATTTTACTCTATATTTTCAGGCCATGGCTCCTGAAAGGAGTGTCTTACCTTCCAAGATTCATGGCCAACTATGGGCTAAGACTATTTTCAAATTTGGCCACTCCCTTGATGGACTAAGGGAGGTTTCACAACATGATGGGTGCTTTCCTAAGGCACCAAATTTACATTCCACTCTCAGCCATGGTGGGATGATGAGGGCAGCAAGTAAGTGGCATGCAAACCACTTACCACATCCATATCTGAAGCAGAGAGGAGATGAACTGCATTGGTTTCTGCTGGGTGAGTGTGGGAACTCCCCAAAATTCTTGATCTTCTTGTCTCATGCCTTGTATTTCAATAAGAGGCTGCATAAGAGGAAGGCATGGCTGCTTGGGTTGACAAGGAGGAAGTATGGACACCCCATGATGAATTCCATGTCCATACATCTACCTTTGCCTACAATGTATGTACATATATATATTTTTAGAATGCATCTCAAAATCATGTATGTACTTGGGCTTGGGAGAAATTTTAACCTTCTCATGGGTTGGCATAAGGAGAGTTGTTCATATGATGATATTGATGTTCCAAACATGAGAGGAGGGATGGCACATTGGGTGAATGTGTTCATGGTGAATGAAATCTCCCATATCTATTCATACTTCAAGAAGAGGATAGAATACTACATGGTTGCTTCATTGTGTAACTTGCTTCTTTTTACAAGGGGCCATGTATTGAATTTTTGTCATGAAAGAGAGCCCCTCACATGGAAGAAGTTAGAGCATGAAATGTGTTGTTTGGATCATATTCAACCAACACCTACTATCCTCCACTATTTTCAAGCTTTGGAGAAGCTCATTGCAGCAAGTGGGTGGTGGGATGGCCACCTATCATATTATGGCTTGGAGTAGCATGGGGAAGGAAACCTTCCGACATACACCTTGGGAAGCCATTGTTGGGAGAGATTTGAAAGAGGGCTACTTTAGCATTGTCAAAGAGGCATGAGAAATGTAGAGGAGGATCAGCAACATGACTCTTTGGGAGGGTTGAATTAGCCCACTCTTCCTTCTCTTGAGGAAGAGAATAGAACCATGCACCTCTCCCTTAATTGGAGAAAGATTATTGGTGAAGAGAATGATCATGTTACACATGTTTTTATTTCTGATTCCATGCATTCTGACACCATGTTTTTGCAGGACAAAATTCCAAGGAGAAATGATATATCATGTGAACCTATTGGCCAATATGAGGCCCCAAAAATTTCTGGATTGGTCCACTCCCTTGTGAGGAAGAGGGGGATTTTGCAAAATGATGGGTGCTGCCCCAAAGCAACAAACATATATTACACTTTCAACCATGGTGATATGGCATGGGCAGCAAGTAGGTGGTGGGAAAACCACTTACCATATTTGATGCAAGCAGGGGATGCCTTGCGTTGGTTCCACAATGGGACAATGACCCACCTCCATATGTACAATTTTATGTTTTGATGTACATTATCTTTGTTGGAACACCTAATCCTACATGGGTGGGTGTGGAATGCAAAAAGTCACAATGGAGTCCAAGTGACCTTGGAATATGAAACCAAGAGTCACACCATTGTACTATAAATGTACATCTTTGTATAATGGAAAATAAGAAAGCCTCACGATTATCCTTCATTGTGTGTTGAGTCTTGTGTGTGTGTGTTCATCCTTCTCATACACCATGTGTGTGCTTCAACATGGTGTTTAACATGGTATCAGAGCGGGCGATTTCTGGCCCTGCTCCAAATTGAGTGAGCCATTTGTGTTTGTGGCATGTGTATATCTGCAAAATTTTGACATTTTTTGCAGCATTTTAGAGAGTTTCTGCAGCAGTATTTTTGCCACTTTCAGAAAGTGGTTTTGCAGAAGGAGCAGCATTCAGAATTTGTTTTGAAGAAGAGCAGCAGTGGTTTTGAAGAAAGGCAGCACTGCCCATCTGAAGGTTTTCATTCTCATTTTTCCTGCAATTTCTATTAATTTCTGCATTGAAGAGTTGCTGGAAAACACTGTTTAAAGAGGGTTTTTGAAGTAGAAGTTTCTGGCTTTTTAATGGAAAAGAATTTTGAGTTTTTCTGCTGCTGAGCTATTGGAAAAATTTCTGGGTTCTACTGCTAAAATTTTCTGAAGAATTCTGCATTTTTAAAGTCCATTTTCCTGGAAAAATTTCGAAGTTTTATTGGCAATCTCTGCAAATTTTTCTGCGGTGTATTACTACTTGAAATCCTGCATTTCTGAAGAAAATTCTGCTGCTGGAAGAAAATGTGGATTCTCTGTTCTTCTCTGCTGTTTTTAAATTGAAAAATTAAAAAAAAAATCGTTTCAAATCCTTGGCCTTTTGGCCCCCCTTTCACCTCTGCAACCCACAGCTCTCAGCTCTCACTATTACACTCCCTACATTCCAATTAACCCGCGCTCACATCCTCCTTATCGCTCGAGCGTATCTACTCAGCGCACATACACCCCGTTACCCTCTTCGCTTGGCCCTCACCTACGGCCCTGCGTTACCTATCCGGCCAGCTACCTCACTCAAAACACTCTGCTCTCAGAACGCTCCTACCCGCGGCCCTAACACTCCACCTGCGCTCTTACCAACTCACGCAAGCTATCTCACTACCCAAACCCTCACTGTAATATCCCATCCCTGCAATAACCTAACAACCTCTACTTCCCACGCCGGCCCCTCTTCTCTCGGCATCGACCCTGCTCACATACACCGCCTCCCCATTTGCTATACGCCCTACCCATCCCCCTCTCCTCACACCGCGGCCCCTAACTACCCTTCCCCCTACGCTCTACCCGCTCCCCATATCAATACGCAGACTCACTACATCGCTTCCTCTCCCCGCCTTCCCAACTTTTAAATTCGTTTTTTTTTAAATTCCTTTTAATACCGTTTCCCCTTAACACTTCCTACGCTTTACACTATCCCACATCCCATATAATTCGACCCCCCCAGTTAATTTTAATTTAATAAATCCCTTCCTCCATTATTATAATCCCTCTCCAATTTTTTATTTAATCCCTTTTTTAATACTTACCCCCATATGATACTTACCCCCATTAAAAATTCCCACTCCTTTTTAATTCGTTCCCACCTCTTTATTTAATTCATTCCCTCCTTTTTAAAGTTAATCCACTCTCTTTTTTAAATTCATTCACACTTTTTCACTTTAATTTTTTATTAATATAAAAAAAAAGGGTGTCCCTTTCCCTATTTAAAATTCCTTCTTTTTAGTTAATCCCAAATAATTATTTTTTAATTAATTTTCAAAAAAAAAAAAAAACAAACAGATAGCAGAGAGAGAGAGGAAAGAGAAGACATGAACAACAGAGAAGAAGAGAAAATGACATATAAGTGAATGATCAGTGTACATAGAGAAAATTGCAGATTTGACATTTAATGATTTGTGGCATATATAAGAGGGAGATTTTTTGAAGAATTTCACATTTGAAGACAAGTTTGCCATCATTTTTAAAACAGCTTTTTGAAGAAGAAAATTCAGCTGCCTCAAAGGCTTCTTGTGCGTTGTTTTTAGCTGCACACTCATACAAAAATTTGCAGAAATATTGTATTGAAATGACATTGATTTGCATCCTCATTCAAGATTTGAAGTGTATTTGAGTTGTTGGATTGTTGATTGCCCTCCATCATTTGAGGAGCACACTTTGTATTTTGAGATTTCCATAGTTGGAAATTCTTTAGAGTCATTTGCATTTGTTGCATGACATTGTAAACGGGTGCATTTTCGGTTGAAGCCGACACCCTTTCATTTATTTTGAGCCTAAGTTGTTGAAAATGGCTAAAATCAATGAGGCATTAGAGTTGTTGAAAAACCTCATTCATTCAAATGTTGATGATGTGATAAAAATGAGCAAGGATGCTCTTTGTAACATTCAGATTTGTTTACAAGATGCACAAGAGAAGATTGAGTTTTTGTAGTTGGAAACTCAGCTCCAACAAGACGAACTTCAGCAAAAGAGTCACCATTCTGAACCTGTTTCTGTTCAGAAGATTGAGAAAGACTCCCATCAGTAGCAAGTCAGCAAATTTTCAGTTGATCCACATTCAGTTCCTTGTATTAGAGCAGATGCACATGCAGATACAGCAGTTCAGCCTGCACTTCTCAAGCCCATCATCAGACCTTGGGAAGAGCTTGTCCACAACAAGCACCGAACTGGTCTTGGATATGAAAAGGATGTGTCCTTTCATATTCCAGACTACACAAAGCCCATCAGATTTCAGAGTGTCGGATTCATGTATGACAGTTCACCTGCAGCTGTTCCAGATCCTGTTCCACTTCCACAACAGATTGAGAAATGCCAACACTGTGATCGAGTTGGCCACATGAAAGATCACTGTTTTGATCTTCATCCATGTAAGCACTGTGGTCGGCACACTCATTCTTCAGACAGATGCTTCAGACACAAGCCTCCTGCAAGAACCAAGATTCATCTTGGATGGATCGCTTCTTGGCAATGGGCATCAGCAGCCAAGAAGATGTTTACGACACATGTTAGAACTTGTTCACGGATATTGAGCAAACTTGTAGTTGAGTTTTCGCCATCATCTCACCTTGTCCCTGACAAGGGGGAAAATGGTGGTCATGTACAAGCTTCGACGACAGATCAAGCGAGCCTGAGCCACAATCTCTCATTCCATGTTCAGAGTTGTAGCCAGCAGTTCAAGCGAGCCTGAGCCACAATTCGTCATTCCGGATTCAGAGATGTAGCCAGAGATACGGATGTCCATGAGCATACCTTCGTTTGGTGGATAACCTAAAACCATCATCTTTGGTTGGTGGATAACCTAAAACCATCATTTTCGGTTGGTGGATAACCTAAAACCATCATCTTTGGTTGGTGGAAAACCTAAAACCATCATCTTTGGTTGGTGGACAACCTAAAAGGTTCCATGCAAAGTCGAGACCTCCAATTTAGGTCAAAAGGTCTCCTTTTTATGAGGGATACCTTCAAGCAGGCTTCTAACTTCTTGCCAGTTTTGGAAGAGTTCCGGGAACTGCAACAAGTTTTGCGTTCCAGTGTTTGTGGTCATCCTAAAACCACCTCTTTTTTCCAACATTTTAGAGAGTTGATTCAGCCCAAGTGCCGCCATGCTTACTTTGCAGATTTGTATTACAACTCTTTTCTTGGACTCACACATACCCCTTCGGATTAAGGGGGATGTTGGAACACCTAATCCTACATGGGTAGGTGTGGAATGCGAAAAGTCACAATGGAGTCCAAGTGACCTTGGAATATGAAACCAAGAGTCACACCATTGTACTATAAATGTACATATTTGTATAATGGAAAATAAGAAAGCCTCACGCTTATCCTTCATTGTGTGTTGAGTCTTGTGTGTGTGTGTTCATCCTTCTCATACACCATGTGTGTGCTTCAACATGGTGTTTAACAATCTTGATCTCCTATCTTGATTATGTACTTATTATTTTTTTTGGGAATGTATGGAGGAAGGAATGAAGGATGGCATGTGCCTCATGAGAGGATCACTCTCCATGTATTGTATGTCTCATATTCCAGAGAGAGCATGGGGCAAACCATGTTTGTTTCATATGATCTATTGTCTCCTTATGGGATGAGCTAATTGCATCTCATGAGAACATTGGAGGAGAAAGACATGGATGGATTGGTGAGAACTTGGCTTATGGAGGAAGCTTATCTTATGTTGGTGTCACCAAGGAGGAAATTTTGCAGCACTCAACTTGCAGTTGCTTGAGGGCAAGAAACAATTTTGGAGAGGAGGACTGTAATGTTCCTAATTAGCCCAAGCTAATAGGAACATTTCATTTTGTTTTAATTTTACTTATTGATGAATAAAATGTAAAGGAGGACATGAAAAACTCCTAAAACATGAGAATAAATCAATGCCCAATGTGAACAGAGTCAAATTAGGGCTTGCTCCATAAAATCCACTTGTATGTGAAACAAGTTCAAGCTATCTAACCAGGTCAACAGGACCAAATCATAAAGCAGTTCAGATGCAATGAACCTCCTAGATGATCAGCGCAGTCCTATGAGGAGGTACTCCATGTGAAAAGGGACAAATGGATGAAGGTGGTTTAGGGTTTTGCAAACCCTAATCTTATAAAAGGAAGGAGAAGGCTCTTGTAAAGGTTGTTGATCATATTTGTAATTTCGAATTGCTAGAGCAACCCCTTTCTCTGCGCTGTTTAGCAAGAGAAAGAGAGTGTTTCATGTTTAGGAATCCTCCCTCCTTCCTTAAGAAGCACTTGGAGGGCATTGTATTTCATTTCCCACTATCCGGCATTGTTGGCCAAGCTCTACCTCTATTAGCAGCGCTGATCCTGTTGAGGGTTTTGCAGTTGCTGTGAGTTGCAGCAAGTGGTGAACTAGATCTTCCAAGATCTAGTTGTTTTTGGAGTTTCCTCTCAGGGAGGGTGTCTTGTGACCACCTGGAAGAGGGTTTCTCCCATATTTTTCCTTCAGATCTGTATATTTCATCTGTTGTAACACTCTTTATAAGCTACTGCACAGTCTCCTTAGTGAACTGTGTTATTTTCATGTGCTGCTGCTATTGTTATTTGATTTTACCTTTGTAATAGATCTCAGATGATTGAGGCTTGCCTCTCATCTTGAAGACTCAGCTTGTAGCTTACTGATATTTATTGCTTAGATCTGATATACAGTTTAATTAAAATCATCTTCAGCAATTTCTGGAAGTTTCCTGCAGTTTAATATGTAAAAAGTCAGATGTATAGTTCCTAGTACATTATTTTGTTAAAACTCCAAAGGGGACTTGTAAAAGAGGCTGAGTAGTTTCCAGATCTAGTATAGATATGAGGTTATAGCCATAGATCTGCCATAGATATGAGCTCCATTTTTTAACTGCTGAAGCACACTTAGAGGGACGCTGTTCATTCATTTTTGTAATTTTATAAATGTCGAAGATGTCATTTTGAAGGATTTCTGCACTATTATTTCATGTGATTTGCTGTAGGTTGATGGGATAATTTTTCATAATGATGATATGATGTCCTATGGCTGAAGCCTAAGCCTTATGGCTGGTTTCCAATGATTATTGGGCAAAACTGCGCAATTCTGATGGGAGAATTTACATGTTGTATCAACCCTCCTCTTTAGCTGATTTTCAGCTAGTGTTGATTGTGGGAGATCTATTTAAGGCCCTTGAACTTATTTTTTTTTGCTAAAATTCACCATGGAGGTCCCAAACAGCCTAATATAGGGGAACCCATCCCTGGTCTACGTTATTTTTGCACTTATTTTCTTATACAACGTTTCCCTTGAGCCTATTGCAGATTTTCCTGAAGTGGAATTTCCCGCTCCTTGCTTGTTTGGTTTTTGCTCCTCTTTTGGATCCTTTATTTAGATCTAAATATCTAAGGATCCCAAAGGCTGAAAAATCCAAGAGGAGTGTGCTATTCCCATACTTTCTATGTTTCACCAACTTTCTTTAGACAGAGTTTGGAACGGGCCAGGAAGCCTCTGGTTCTCACCCTCTCTTTAGAGGGGACATAACTAGTAAATGCCCAACTAGTCTATCTTTGGTTTAGATCTTTTGGTATTATTCCATCTTGTTGTGAACCCATAGTGGAATATCTCAAGATATTCCCTACTGAGCTTAATCTTCCCCATTTGGAACATTACAAGCCCAATGTACAATTTTGCAGTATTTCTAGTTAGGGTGCTTTGAAATAGTCTCAACATAATCGAATCATCAATAAGGGAGTTCGATCAACACCATAACTAGAAAGTGGTAACATGGTCAGTCGGATCCTCACCAGTATTCCCTTCAAATTTTGGAATGTCTGAGGGAAGTTTAGTAGGGAATGGACGCCAACCCGGGCTGTATCGAATTAGATCATTCGTCAGTTTTGATAAATCTAGAAAATTCAAAGTTTACAGGAAAGGTAAGCGCAGAGTAGCTTGAGAATTCCATCCCCCAAAGGAAGGATTCCAAACATTCTAAAAATAATACCCTAGATTTGTTGAGGTAGAAAAGGCTGAGCCATAAGAGAAACCTTGTGGCCCAGAAGCATTCGGAGAAGGACCCACTCCTATCAGAGGATTTCCATAAACAAGGATATTTCCCCCAATCGAAGTGTTAAATGAAGAGGAAACCCCTTGGTAAGGGTTCCAATCATTGGAGAATGGAGAGAAACCTTGAGAAACACCTACGGAAGGGAAAGATACATTCCCTTGCTGACCAGAGAAAAACTGATTCCCAGCTCCCAACCCTGTAAAAGAAGGGTTCCAGCCTTGAAAATCATTAGAGCTTTGACCTCTAATAAAAGGATTAAATCCTTGACTTTGAGAGGTAAAAGGTAAATATCCTAAGGAAGGGTTTGAATGAGGAATGTGACCACTTCTGAAGGGGAAACCCTGAAAACAAGCTGACCCACTAGCCATAGAAGGCGTTGGTGTAAAGACAACAAAATCAGCAGTGAAGGAAACAGAAGGAATTTCACTAAATGACATTCCAAAATAAAAGGGACCAAAATGGGAAGGAAATGCTTGGGTGCCCCCACTCGTAGATGGAATAGAGATAGAGCCAAACATAGAATCACTGGGAGTGATAGTCGAAATAACAATAGTACCCCCTCCTTCAACTGAAATAGGAGTATGCACACTCATGGTGCTCATAGCCGCAGATGTGTTCCCAACCATGTCCATCGAAAGAAATGGATAAATATGGGGACTAGTTGGCCTCTGAGACGCGGGCCCAACGTACAAAAGAACATCCAGAAAACTAGCAGGAAGAGGAGAACAAGGAGTACCTAGAGGTTCGGGAACTTCTTCAACTTCAACTTCTTTTGCCAAAAAAAGGACTCTAGAGATGAGGGGAGTACTCCTCTCTATAATACCACTAGTACTAGGACCACCCGCAGAAATAACAACCCGAGTTAGAGGATCACTCTCCGATGTGTTCGCAACTACTAGATGAAAATCACCAACATAATTTCTCCTATGCCTTCTTGAAGAAGGCTCGACACTCACAGGATAAAGCCCACGAAGCCTCCTCAATTGAAGAGGCGATTGGTTAGCCACTTTTAATAATTAAGAGATTAATTAGACTCAAAAAATTATGAATCTATGGAAATCTAGGAGCAAAGAGCACACTCTATCAAAAGTCCCTAAGATACAACAATCAAGCAGCCTTCAGGTATTTTCACTCCAGGTTACTAGGACCAGACACCAAAATACAAGAAAGCGAATAAAATGACCTTCCGAAAATAATCTGGGGTAATTATGCCCAAGGCCTACTAAAGAAGGTAACATAAAAAATTGTGCTGACCTCCTAACAAAAGCCTTTTTCGGTGCAAGTATCCGAGCCTCGCAAGGGTAGCCTCCAGAAGTACTAATCAAAGTGATACAACGTCTACCTCAAGTAACACGAGTATTCCCCCCCCCCCGCAGTCACTTGTGTGATACCTAGGAAAGGCTACTAAGGGCACCAGTTCGTATCGATAGTCGAGCGGAACAATATTAGGTCAACATTAAGAAAATAGGAGAGGGGGTATCTCTCTTCTCTGCCTTAACTATCCCTCGTGCTTAACTCTCTGGAGGTAGAGCTTTGGAGAGTTAACTCTCCACTCACCTATTCCAAGGCCCTATGACCTAGACTAGTTGGTGTATATTTAATGACAATGCAAAAAATTCTATTTCATTTTAATTAATCACTTGATTTTAAATGGTTGTTCTTTTAAAGTCACGGGTATATGGAGAATGCAACTTATAATGTTTTCGACGCAAAAGAGAAATCAATAGAAAACCTACTACATGAATATGCAATTTTTTCTTTCGATGAAAAGAGATTTCTACTTGGGTTCTACGAAGCAACTAAAAACAAGAAAGACTTCTTTTTTCTTTTCAATATCACTCTTCACACACTTCAAAAACTATCAAAAAGACTATAATGCTTAACAGTGCAACTAATGCAACAACTATCAATGATAAATGAAAATCCTAGAACTACTCACAAAGGGAAGTAAATGAGTTTTTCAATAAGATTGGTTTGATCAATTTGAAAGAAAAAAAGATACAAGCCCCAACATGAACTTATTTGCACAAAACAATGGTAAAACAATCTTGATATAAAGAAGACAAGCCCAAACAAGGACTCCTCTCAGAATCAAGAAAATGGACCAAAAATGAGAAACTAAAAAATTGTTCCAAAAAAAATCAAAACCATGAAAAGAAACCAAAGCAAAAGAAACGAAAAACACAAAGTTTTTTGGTTTTTCACTTTTTAAGGAAACAAGAAAATTTCATTGAGATAAGCACAAAACTACCAAAGGTCCCAAATCAAGAAATTGAGCCAACAAGGCAACTTCTAATTCCAAAAGCCAACTATGCCACTTTCGTAGCAAGACTCAAACAAATGAAAAGAAGTAACCAACTCAAGAAACTGATTCAAAACAGTAGCATAAACTTCCAAAAAACTTCAAGAACCGACAAAAGGCAACTTCAAGATCCACTAGAAAGGTGATTTGAAATTGAACTTTTAGTTCTAACTCAGATTAAACTTTAAAAAATGTATATGGAAAAATTATTAAAAATATCATTTAATTGAATGCTTTAATAAAATATGTTCAATAACATAAGCAAGCATTCACAAGAAAGAGAACAACACAATTGATAATGGAGTTCACCCCCTCCAATGGGCTACCTCTCCGGATTCGCCTCCAACGGGACGAATAGATCTATTGTCTTTCTGAATAGAGATAAATGTACATTAACTTTTACATCAAGTTGGCCAGCTGAGAACTCTCAACTATACATCCATACTCTTAAAGACTTATGAGCTATCCAAGCTCTGCTCGAAAATGACTTTTTCAAGCACTCCAAATCTCTCCTTACTCTCTTTCTTCTTTTCTTTCCTGTACATAGAATGGCATTATATAGCTCTTAAGAGCCCAAAACTAAGGAGGAAATATCTCCTTATCTCTGATTTTAAGGAGGAAATAATTCTCATATCCCTTAAAATTTTCTCATGAGATTTCTATGGAGGAAATATCTCAATTATCTACTTTCAAGGGCCTTATCCCCAAAACCTTAGGGATGAGAATAATCTATCAACTTCAATATGAATTTAGAAATTGAATTTTTGAATTGTTGAGGAAAAATCCTCTCAACATTTTCAATTTCTATTTTACAAATATATGACCACATTCAATTAAAAATAAAGACATCCTCGACCTAGGATTGACATGAGTATGTCTTCATAATGCTCCTTGGGTTATCTAGATCTTCCTGGATCAAACCTCCCCATTATAAAAAACTTTTCGTCCTCTAAAAGTATTTAAAAAAAAAAATGAAGTTGATTTTGAATGAAGTAAATTTTTCCTCTGAATTTTGGGAACAATTTTGTTGGTATTTGATGTAATCTTGCATGCTACCTTGTTGGAATCGATGTTAAAATTTCGCATTGATTCTCCCTTCTCCATAACATGCTTTGAATGTTTCATCTTGACTGAGCTTGCAAATGTTACAAGAATAAGACCTCCAATGAAAGGTCCAAGGCCAAAAAGAAGTGAAACCAGGAAGCCTGATGTGTTCTTCCAACTTTGTCCCTGTTCAAAAGTCTCAAGGACTGCGCTAAGTGTCTCCATAAATGCTACAGCTAGTGTAGTAGCTATGGCAACTTGAGATGGAGATGCTTCCTTAAAACTATCGGGCACAACTTCTGCAATCACCATCCATACCATACAACCAACTGCAAAACCCATGTAGAAAGGAAATAATTTGTGGAAGGCTTTAGCGCATATGAATGTTGGAACAACCACCAGAGGCTGTGGAAAGGACGTAATGACACTCCATATCAGTGCAATGGTTGTATAAACCCCACGTGATGCCAGAACCATACTCACATCTAAGCCTTCTGGAATGTTGTGCACAACGATGACTATAGTTACCAAAACACCTTGTGACAGTCCTTTCGAGCCAGCAAAGGAGACTCCAACACCTGAACCTTCACCAAATGAATGAAGATTCATTATTCCAACCACCAAGACCATCTTTCTAGCATATTCCCCTTTTATATCTAGCATTATAACTTCACCATATCGTTCCAGCCACTTCTGATAACATAAAATGAAAATTCCTCTAGCGAGGATGCCAATTACAACCCAGCTTCCACCGATGCATTCCCGACCTTCTTGAACAAGGTCAAATATTGCTTCCAACATGACTCCCGCTGCTAACCCATTTCATATTCCATCCCACTATGCTTATCTTGCTAGAAAGAAGAAAGGCACTACACCAAAGCCTGTTGTCGCTGCCATTACCAATGTTAGCCACGCAACAGTAGACACTGGCACTCGTTTATATCCATCCTTGTGTCCCTCAAACTTACTGATGTCATATGTACGATCACTGCTACTAGCCTCTCTCCCTGATGCACCAATGCCTGAGCTTTCTAATTTCCGAGTCGGTTCCACATCAACTTGATCAGATTTTTCAGCACTCGGTTGTTGCCTTATTCTAATGGCACCAACCTTCAAATCTGCATTTCGGTGATGAAATCATGGAACCGTGGACAAACCTTCTATAAATAGCTTTCAACAAATCCGCCATTGATGTTATAATCCCAACGTCTTAGCCATGCATTTAATTTGTTCACTATTTTGCTTCCTCGTGGACGTGGCCCGCCTTTCGAATCAACTTCCAACATTGTGGAGTTTTACATCTGGACGTACCGCTGATCATGCCACAAAATCTTCAATCTGTTGATGAAATCATGGAACCAACTCTCAGCAGACCTGAGAAAACATTCCAAACACAAGTCCCCATATCCTCCACCACACTTCCGCTGTAGATCTTGACCACCACTAGCCACCACGCTATACGTTGGGTTTACCACTACTCTCACGCAGAGATCGATTACACCTCCGCTGATGCCAACTCGGCTCAGAATGATGATGGAATGATGACGAACTTGAAAATTGCCAAAACATATTCTAGTAATGTCAAATAATTTGCATCTAGTCTCAGAAAAGACAAAACACAACCAGCCAAGGAAAAAAAAAGGCTTTCAATATTGATGGACATAATCAAGTATACAAAACAGCTAGTGCACCAAATTTGTTGTTTTCAAGGTGAGATCGAACCACAGACTAACTGGCCTACACATCTTCGGGCCTATCAGGGATACTTTCACCCAGTGGTCACAGTGTTGGACCAAAAATTTGTAGACAATAAAAACATTCCAAAGTTGGAGGTTCAGAGATTGAGCAGTGAGAATCTGAACATTCATATGACATGTCAAACAAATCCAACCATACTACTGTCCACCATTTTTACCATAGAGTTGTTTGGATTATACATCCAGCAGGTTGTCATCTGTTGTTGTTTCAACGAGTTTGGAATGAAATCTCACTCTTCAGAGATCGACAAAGATGCGAAATATTCAGAATATCTGCAACTTCTGAATGAATGGTTAGGCATGTGATTCA
Source organism: Pinus albicaulis (assembly GCA_034641835.2). NCBI lineage: Eukaryota > Viridiplantae > Streptophyta > Pinopsida > Pinales > Pinaceae > Pinus > Pinus albicaulis. The sequence goes on from CM076584.1 coordinate 2,718,151, forward strand.
GCCTTCAATCAGAAGAAAATCGACCTTAATTGGACTAATCGGACTCAATCAAAGAACAACAAACACCGGGGTCAACTGCAATACACCATGTCGAAGGATGGGAAATGTGGAGAGCGAATGACAGAGCTCTCTTCTCACAAATTATCTATGGGCACTACCAACAACGTCCTGACTTGGGACGACATCGTAGACCACTTGAATTTCACCTTCGATGGTAGGGCCTTTGCAATCTAGAGACCCATTAATTTTCTTGTGGCCACTTTCCTATTATTCATGTGAAGAAAACTTTTCCAGATATGAACTTGAGGCGAATCTGAATTTGGTCAGCTATAACGATCTTGAAACAATTCTCTTTGTCATACAACAGGCTGACAATGCCACACACGCAGGTACACATTGCATACACAAGATTTTTCCTCCCAACAGAGAAACACCTTTGACAATTCTAGAAATTCCATAGCCATCAATCTTGGTTGGAATCCACTCATTCATGAAAAAAAGTCGCGTCGCACAGATCATTACACTGGACAGGAAAATGTATCACGACTAGCAACAGTCAATAAGACTGTGATCCATTTATGCATTGATAACCCTGACAAATCCATGAACAAAGATACTCAGTTGTGTGATTTTTCACAATATGCCGACAGTTGTACTCATCATTTTATTTTCATATCCAAACAGTCTTATAAATGGCATCAGCTTTAGAGGCTGCATTTGGAGAACCAAATATCCAAAGGTTCCTATCTCCTGTTTCAACATAGAAATGCCATACATCGAGAATGGCTATTTGCAGCTACAAATTTGCATTAACATTGTCTGACCAGAATAATTCTGAAGAATTCATCCCATAACACAATATTATCTTATATCTGTTGTATAAAATGCAGAGAAAACATTCGAATGCCAATTTTATTACTTTGCAGTACAATGATTCCAATGAAGCCTTGGTTTCTGTACAAATTTATGTTTAGCAGCCGAAACCATACACTTTCCAGAATTTAATAATAATTCCATCCAGTTTACAGAACATTTAAAAGACAACTAGGTGAATTTAATTTAGCATAGACGATATCCATTTCTTACCCAACCAGTTGAATGGATTTTCTTTGATTGGCTTTGTTTCATCACAAATATTGTTTTCTTGTGCTTTTGTTATAGATTCCTTTCACAACTTCAGAAGATATATTTGCGAGAACTGTTTATTCTTCTTGTGTCGAAGCTCTGGATGTAGATCCCAACAATTCTCCTTCTGGTGCCCATTTCTTCCACAATGAACACAAAAATGCACTCGTTTATTTCTTGGCAGAAATGATTTCAAACTTTGATCAGGAGAACAAGATTTAACTCTTCTCTTGAAGCGCTCATCTCTTCGTGGCGACTGCTTTCCATCACCATTACCACCATGATTCGACTTTCTTGCCTTTGCATATTTGGAATTCTCTCCAATTTCTGTATAGCCCAATCCTGCCTTATGAGGTTGTCTCTTCACCTCAATAGGATTAATGATGCCTTGACCATTAACTCCAAGGCCTCTTTCGTCGTATCCCATCTTGGTCAACAACTTCATACCAATCCCCTTGATATGATTTTCAAAATATAAAAACGATGGATCATTAACATCATTATTAGAAGGCATAGAAAATGAAATGCTTCGTACCTCCTCAGACACTTGATTATCTTCTTGAATCTTTGTTGATGACGAAATAGAAGATGATGCTCCATGAGAACTACGTTTCTCACATGGCTGATAGAAAGAATCCCTAAATTTCTATTTCAAAACATATTTTTCCTTTGTGGCTTTGAACAATATTTTCAGCTTGAGATTCTCCTCTCAAAGTGTTGAATTACTCTCTTCTAATTCATTTATCTGCTTACGCAACTGAAAACATTTACGCAATTTTGTTGAAGAAAGGAATCAAAAGATGACATTTTCAATCAAAACAATTTACCTTCTCCTTCTTTTGCTTGCCTGAGCTGAAACTGGAAGATGTACCCACTAATCCAGATAATGAACTGCTCCGATACCAACTTGATCTGAAATTGAACTTTTAGTTCTAACTCAGATTAAACTTTAAAACATGTATATGGAAAAATGATTAAAAAAATCATTTAATTGAATGCTTTAATCAAATATGTTCAATAACATAAGAAAACATTCACAAGAAAGAGAACAACACAATTGATAATGGAGTTCACCCCCTCCACTGGGCTACCTCTCCGGATTCGCCTCCAACAGGACAAATCGATCTATTGTCTTTCTGAATAGAGATAAATGTACATTGACTTTTACATCAAGGTGGCCAGCCGAGAACTCTCAACTATACATCCATATTTTGAAAGACTTAAGAGCTATCCAAGCTCTGCTCGAAAATTACTTTTTCAAGCACTCAAAATATCTCCTTACTCTCTTTCTTCTTTTCTTTCCTGTACATAGAATGGAATTATATGGCTCTTAAGAGCCCAAAACTAAGGAGGAAATATCTCCTTATCTATGATTTTAAGGAGGAAATAATTCTCATATCCCTTAAAATTTTCTCATGAGATTTCTATGGAGGAAATATCTCAATCTCTACTTTCAAGGGCCTTATCCCAAAAACCTTAGGGATGAGAATAATCTATCAAATTCAATATGAATTTAGAAATTGAATTTTTGAATTGTTGAGGAAAAATCCTCTCAACATTTTCAATTTCTATTTTAAAAATATAAGAGCACATTTAATTAAAAATAAAGACATCCTCAACCTAGGATTGACATGAATATATCTTCATAATGCTCCTTGGGTTGTCTAGATCCTCCTAGACCAAAAGGATAATCTCAAGGAACAATAAAACCAAGAAAGTAAAGAAGGAAAAAACCATGAAGTGAAGAAATGCATAAGGAAAACATGAGCGAGTTGACAAAGGCTCACTATTTTGAAAGGTCAGAACAACTAAGAACTCTAGAAAGAAGTCCTGGTGCTATAGTCACAAGTGAAACTTCACCAAAAAAGTTAAAATCCTAGATTCACTAGGTTTACATACAAAAATAGAGAGGAACTGACACACAGGAAGAAGAAACATTATCCAGGCACCTAAGAGGTTCCACAAGGATGAGCAACAGCAGACAGGAAAGACTTACAGGGTCCCAAAATTCAAATTTTCAAATTTTATTGGGCATACGCGGATCCACTCTGTGAAACACGCGTGTATACGCGTCTATATCTAAATAAATTTGTGTATACATGGGTTCCTTTGGAAAAAGAAGAAGAAGGTATACGCGACTGTGTACACACCAAACAACATATAGAAATTGTAATAAATAAAAATAAAAAACCCAGGCCTGATCCAGAAGATCGGGACTTCTGTCTGGATGGGAAAAGAACCTACTATATTGAAAAAGTGATCAAATTGTCAGGGAACCCAAAATACAGAGAAAAACAACCCAAAATAGGAAGTACACGGATGTAATCCCTAGTGGAGTTTTTCAGTTCTGTTACGGGAAAAACTAATTTAAGGTCTGGGTTGAGGGACCTAACAGAGTGAAAGACATATCATCACAAGAAGTACTCAAATTACAAGTCCTAATGCTTGAACTAGGAAACTGAGGATAGTTGACCTTACCCTTGTATGCTACGTCTGAGATCGATCCCGCAGGGTGCAAATTCTCTGCTACTCCTCGTGCTTCAAGACCTGCAAATCAATTAAGACAAATAACGCAAACTATTTGCACAACATATATATCCTAGATTTCAGCATGTTAGATCATATAATCTCATAAAAAATAACATGAAATTAACCATTACAAGATCATTCAACATGTATAGGAAACATATAACACAAATATATCAGGAACATGACAGAGCTTCTTTTATTGATAATATGTAAAGAGAAAGTCGATAAATCGCCTGAGATCTGCCATGGCTCGAAGCGAAACCATCCTTCAGATATGTCCATCCCCCCTAGCCTCACAAAGCTTCTTCCATAAAAGGTGCACAAAGGATGTCACATAAAGAGGGGGTGAACATCACAAGGAAACAAGGGTTTCCTGAACCTAGGAAGATCATGAGGCATAGGGAAATATCATACCTGATCAGGGCTATAACAAGCTATAATATCAATAACATTCTCTCTCCTCCCTTAGTCCTTTCCCTTGAGGTGTATTTATACTTCCTCAAATCAGTTTTTCAATTGGGGAACAGTTTGGCCATGGGCTGGTGTAAATAGGCTACAGGTAAAACCCATAAACCCCACCCAATTAATAAGGAGTTTATTATTTTTTAATATTTTAAACTGTATATGCTGGTCAGATATGGGTAGACCCGCATCTTTACAAGGAAAATTCTAGGCCGAGTCGCGTATGGAATTCAAAATACTGTTTTTTAATAAGTTTGACCAAGTCTGAATGGAAGGGATTCCCAAGGCCAATGCATAATTCATCAATTATATATAGGTGATAAATGATGCTATAACAAGGACTGTGTTGCCTTGAGCACGAAAGCAGAGAAGGTAGAGAGTCGATACATTGGTGAGTTATGGCATAGGATATTGGGCCATCTACACCTTGGCGCTTTGAATATCATGCAACATATTTCTACAGGACTTCCAAAGGGTGAATTTTCGCAAAGAGATACATGAAAATGCTATACATTTGGGAAGTATACCAAAAGCACATTTCATGATAAGAAAAGTCGAGCAAAGGTGATCCTTCAGAGATTTCATTCAGACGTGTGTGGACCATTCTCGACAACTTCCACAACAAAACACAGGTATTATGTGATTTGTGTAGACTATATTAGACAAAAGTGTTGGATTTTCTTCATGCAGAAGAAAGATCAAAATTTCTCCAAGTTTTGTGAGTTCAAAGCACTTGTCGAGAAATATAAAGGGAAGAAGGTGAAGGCTCTAATGAGTGACAATGGTGGAGATTATGTCTCTAACGAATTCAAAAAAATTTGTGCTTCAGAAGGAATTCGAAGGGAGTTGATAGGACCTCATAACCCACAACAGAATGGGGTTGCAAAAATTGAAAAACATAACTATTGTGGGAGCAACGCGAACTATGTTGGATGATCAGGGCCTACAGTTGCATATGTGGGTGGAAACATGAAATACAACAGTATTTGTGCAGAACATAAGTCCTCGTCAGATACTTAGGATGAGTACATTAGAGGAATATTTTTCACGTAAGAGACCATATGTGTCGCATTTTAAAATTTTTGGTTCATCGGTTTATTTCCATGTGACCAAAGGTGCCAAGAAGAAGCTAGAGGCAACAAATGAGTTGGGGATATTTATGGGGTACATTGATACACCTCACAACTATCGGTGTACTTTCTGTAAGAATTTATTGGGTAAGTTCCTTAGATCAAACAGCCAAGGTCACCGCTCACAAACAAATCACAGATCAATACACCAATATCTAACATAGTTCAAACCCTCAAAGAGGGAAATAGTCCATGGCCTGAGCCAACGCGGCCACTTTAGACAATTTATTAATATAAAGAAATAAAAATTACATAAGCTTCTCTCATAAACGGTCACCGGACAAATGACCCTCCATGCTCTTTAAATAGAGATCATGGAACAATTGGGTGTTAAGCCACGGATCAAGTGTTGGTAATAGCGAGGAGATAATGAACCATCAGTTCACTACATATCATGACCATCGGATTATAAGCTGAAAAAGTACATAGTAAAGAAACACGATTTACCCAACTCTACAATAGACCAAGTTATACTTAACTATTCCCTATGTTTCGGAATATCCTAATACCCCCCCTTAAGAACAACTTGGGATAGGATTGAAGGATTTACAAAGGTGACACAATAGGAGGAGGAAGGAGGCATTAGAGCCTATCCCCCCTTAATGATAACTTTCCTAAAGTCCAAGCATAGATCGAAGTTTGGTAAACTTCACTTTTGTGAGATCCTTTGTAAAGATATCAACAACTTGATCATTGGTTGAGCAATACTGCACTTTAAGAACACAATCATGAATGAGCTTTATGTTGAAGTGTATTTGTAGCTCAATGTGTTTTATGCGCTGATGATGAACTGGATCTTTGAATAGCTGAATGGCACCCTGATTGTCACACCAAAGTGTAGTTGGATGTTGTTGATGAAGACTAAATTCAGACAAGATCTGAAAAAGCCACAGGGATTCCTTGTTGGATTCAACAACACCACGATACTCTACTTTTGCTGAAGAAAGAGAGATGGAACTTTGTTTCTTACAAGACCATGTAATTGGTCCTAAACCAAGAGTGAATACATATCCTGCAGTATACTTTCAATCATCAGGGTCACCAACCCAATCAGAATAAATGAAACCAATCAACAATGGAGATTCTCCTTCATTGTAATGAATCTCGAACTGAACTTTACCTTGAATATATCTAAGTATTCTTTTAGATTCTTTCCAGTGACTTTCATGAGGTTTGTGCATAAATTGAGCAACAATACTAACATCAAAGGAAAGGTCGAGACGGGTATGGGTTAGATACAAAATTTTACCAACAAGTTGATGGTATAAGGTAGCATCAAATTTAGGGGAAGTACAAGTGACTAAAACCTTGACTCCAGATTGAAAGGGAGAAGGAGTTGACTTACAGTATTCCATGTGAAAGTGGCATAGAAGATCACAGGCATACTTGGACTGAGAAAGGGTAATACCTTCTTTGGATTGAAATATTTGAAGACCAAGGAAATAATGCAAGTTTCCCAAGTCTGTCATTTCAAACTTATTTTTGAGGCTAGACTTCACATGGTTTATATGGTTGGGATTAGTAATAGTAAGGATAAGATCATCAACATAAAGAACAAGGATGATTAAGGACTTACCCACTTTCTTGGTGTAGATAGCGTTTTGGAAATGAAATCTAGAAAAGTCATTATCTAAGAGAAAGCTATCCATTTTGGCATCCCAAGCCCAAGGGGCTTGTTTGAGACCATAGAGAGACTTCCTAAGGCAAAAAAAAAAGGCCAGATTCGTTTTGGATAAATCCAGGGGCTTGTTCCATGTAGATTTCTTCATGTAAGTCCCCACGTAGGAAGGCGGATTTAACATCCATCTGATGGACTTCCCATTTAAAGGAGGCAATAAGGGAAAGAATAAGGCAGATATAACTCATTTTAGCAACAGGGGAGAAGGTTTCAGTATAGTCAATTCCTTCAATTTGTGAAAATTATTTAGCAACCAGACGATCTTTATGTTTATCCACTTTTCCATCTGGTCCAAACTTTGTTTTGTGAACCCATTTGCATCTGACAAGTTTTCTTCCATTTAGAAGAGGAACAAGATCCAAAGTATCGTTTGCCAATAAGGAACGATATTCTTCATTCATAGCTGCATCCCAATCTGATGACCTGAAGCTTCTTCAAAGGTGTCTGGATCAAGATTTTCTGGAACTTGAGCCAATAAGGAAGAGGTTCTGTCGAACTGAGAACGTGTATGATGTTGTGGGGTCACCTGCAAGAGAACTTGTTGTATCTCGAGTTGAGTGGACCCATTTTGGAAGCTATTGAGCTAAAGGAAGATATTGAGGAGGTGGAGGAGGATTGTCATCCTTTTTGTTATCATCAGAACTAGAAGGAATGCTTTCAAAATTAGAAGAGATAGATATAGGTGGCACATATGTCGAATTAGGCTCGGAGGTCGAAGGTGGCACACCCACCGAACTAGGCTCGAAGGCCGAAGGTGGCACACCCACCAAACTAGGCTCGCAGGCTGACATGTGTTCATCAAATTTTACATCTCTTCTAATGATTACATTTTTGGATTTGGGTTGAATAATGCTATATCCTTTGACATATTCATAATATCCAACAAAAATGCATTTTTCACTCGTGAGTTCTAAGGCTTTATGTTTCTCATATGGGATATCGAACCAAGGTTCACTTCCAAAAACACAAAAGTGACTTACATCTAGCTTGATTGAGCTTCAGGCTTCTTCAGAAGTGATATTTCTTAAAACCTTGGTAGGAGTGCGATTTACTATGTAATTTGCACAGTTAATTTCTTATGCCCAAAAATTAAGACTAAGTCCTTTAGATTGAAGCATAGAATTAGCCATTTCTTTTAAAGTGTGATTCTTCCTTTCAGCTACACCATTTTTTTGATGAGTATACGGAACAATATGTTGTAATTAAATGCCATGCTCAGTGTAAAAGTTGATAAATTTGTTGTTAACATATTCTCCTCCATTGTCAGATCTTAACTTAATAATTTGATGTCCATATTGTTTCTCAACAAGGGCCTTAAAGGCCAAAAAAATGTTAAAAACTTCACTCTTGAGTTTTAAGAAGTATACCCAAGTGCGTATGCAAAAATCATCAATGAAATTTAAGAAGTACTTGTACCCAGATAAAGAAACAATTGAAAGTGGACCACATAAATCACTCTGCACAAGCTGCAAAGGGGCTGAAGTGTGCCAAGAGGCATGTTTGTCAAAACTATCTCGATGATATTTTCTGAGTACACAACTGGAACAAACACCATCTTGACAAGATACCATAGAAAGACCTGTCACCATATTTTCTTTACAATAGAGCTTTCAGAGATGTTTGGGAGTGACCAACCGCTCATGCCAAAGTTTCCTCACTTCATCATTATGAGAAACAAAATCGAGGAAGACACGATGACCCAACTTGTCAAACTTATACAGCCTCGTGGAATCATCAGCAATGTTGGTAGCTAAAATATGTCTAGGATATCTTAGGTCCTTAATTACAACATCATCAGGTGAGAATTCTACGGTTTTCCCTTCACCTGAATGAGTTATCTGATAAACAGATAGAAGGTTGCAAGACAAGGTAGGAAAACATAATACATCACCAACATAAATATTTTTGGTGTTACAATCATTTAAAGAAGAAAACATGGATTTATTTTTGGCCATGTGGTAAGAGGCTCCAGAATCAATGAGTCACTCATGAGAATGAGAAGAAGAGACATTCACGGCAACTAAATTTTGATGCTTGACAACCAAATGCGTAAAGTGCTATTCCCAAAGATGAAGTTGAAGAGTCTCTCAAAATGGATGTTGTAAGCTACCATTATCGCCTAAGGTTTCCATCTCCTTAAAAACATTTTGACTCTATATGGCCATCACTGACATAAAATTTTCAATTGTCTACATGTCTTCTTCCCCTTGTTTTTTTTTGCCTTATCGCTTGTTGAGTTTCTTTTTCATTTTGGCGATGTGAAATTGTTAAAATCTTTGTTTGGTTTAGGACCATTCTTTTTAGATGTTGTTTATGATTCTTGGATGGTTGTTTTTGGTTAAGGCTTTCTTAGAAGAGTTTCTTAGTATTAATAATACCAAGGTTTAAGATTTTTTTCTTTGCTCTCTTATCAAAGAATCACAAAAGGCATCAAAGAGGCAACTTGTAGGTTATTCCGAGAAAAGAGGGCTTCTCTAGTGGAATGGAAGGTGAAACAAATACAAGAGTATGTAGGGCCTAGCTTAACAAGAATGGAATAGATAATACTACAATCTTCCTTTTTTACCTTACAACCTTCTAAAATAAGTCTAAGGGTCTTGAATTTGGACAAAAAAATTGAATAGAGGAGAAATTTTTGGGGTCCAAAGTAAGCAACGCATTTTCAGCCAGGCTCTGTCATTTTTTAATGCCAAAAATGTTGTTTAGCTTTTTCTTAGCTTCATTGTGGGAGCTTAATTTCTTGAAGAAATCTAATATTTTGAGCAATGGACATTCCTATCAACCCTCATGTTTGATCTGTTTATTTTCCCATTAGCCATTTTATCTCAGATCGTAGGTTTGCATTTCTTTCCTAAGTCTATTCTGTATAAAGCCCTTTACTTTCTAAGTCTACCATGTAGATAACCATTGGAAATAATTTGTGCTTTTTAAGAATAATTTTAGCTGCACTTTCAATTTAAAACTGCCAAAAGTATGAAACTAACTTCTCCAAAGAAGAGATCTCAGTACTTAGGCATGTTAAAAAAAAGTAGCTCTCGAAATGGCTTCGGATGGCAAAGGTGCCTTTTTGAAGAAAAGTTGTGGTATATGTCAGTGGGCTACATGATACAGTTGAAAGTTATGATGAAGTTGCATTTAAAAAAACTTCTTTTCCAAACTTAATATAGTAAGCTCACTTTTTAAAAAAAATACTACTTATGTGACCCACTTTGATTAGCGCCTAAAGCTGCTCTTGTGTAAGCCATAAATGCGATTTTTCGCTCGGCCAATGAGAACGCATTCTCATCGTTCTTACGACCACTCAGAATTTGACAGTTGTCGTCAGGGTATTTTCCACGCAGCCCACAAACTGGGCCGTGCTGCTGTCAAGTTGCAGGTCCGCCTGTGCTCCACCACAATCTCTCTCACGTTCACAACAGCCGAACCCTCGCGCTCTTTAATTCCCATCTTCGTGCATCTCTCGAACAGGCGACGCACCAGAGTCCCTGGGTAACTTGGCGCTCCTTCAAAGCATAAAGCTCTGTTGTGAGAGTTTACAGAGACTGCCAGAGTCCCTCGGTAACTTGGCGCTCCTTCAAAGCATAGAGCTCTGTTGCAAGAGTTTACAGAGACTGCCAGAGTCCCTCAGTAACCTGACGAACCTCACAAGCATGGAGCTCTCTCACTGTGGAAGTTTGGTGCAGCTGCCAGAGTCCCTCGGTAACTTGATGAACCTCACAAGCATGGAGTTCTCTCACTGTGGGAGTTTGGTGCGGCTGCCAGAGTCTCTCGGTAACCTGACGAACCTCACAAGCATCAAATTCTCTTCGTCTGGGAGTTTGGTGGGGCTGCCAGAGTGTGTCGGTAACCTGACGAACCTCACAAGCATCGAAATCTCTGGGTTTGGAGAGAGTTTGGTGCGGCTGCCAGAGTCTCTCGGTAACCTGACGAACCTCACAAGCATCAAAATCTCTTGGTCTGGGAGTTTGGTAAGGCTGGCAGAGTGTCTTGGTAACCTGACGAACCTCACAAGCATCGAAATCGCTGGGTGTGGAGAGAGTTTGGTCCGGATGCCAGAGTCTTTCGATAACTTGACAAACCTCACAAGCATCAGTTTCACTAGCTGTTTGAATTTGGTGGGGCTGCCAGAGTCTCTAGGTAACTTGATGAGTCTCCAAATGATGAGTCTGTATGGCTGCAGGAGTTTGGAGAGGCTACCAGAGTCCCTAGGTAATTTGACAAATCTCCAGTGCATGTACCTGACTGACTGCTTCCGTTTGGAGATTTTGCCAGAGTCGTTGGGTAGGTTGACGAACCTTCAAAAAAAAATGGGGTTGTGGGGGTGCAGGAGTTTGGAGAGTCTACCGAGTATGAAGACATTGGTATCGTTGAAAGAGTTGATAGTATCAGATTGTTCCAAGTTGAAGAGCATACCGGGTTTGGCCCACATAACACGCCTTCGAAGACTGCACGTCGATCACTGTGTTGAACTGGAAGACTTGAATGGTGTTGAAGATTGTATATCATTAAACTATTTCAGGTTGACACGTTGCCCAAAGCTGAAGTGCAGTGAAATTGTTCTAGAGAAGCTCGGTCAACGAAAGTAGAAGGGGTTGTCTATCGAAGGGCTTATGGAGTTGTTAATCAAAGAAAGAGAATTGGCCGAATACAATTATGTGTGTCAGTTGGATAAAATTTCAGACGAGAGGGAACGTGACTGTGAACGTCACAGACTTTCAATTTTTTAGTGGAAACATCTCCAGAGGTTAAGGAGATGTCATATGTGCAGCATCGCCTAAATATGAAATGGGTGGATTGCTGAATGGATGCAGAGCGATCAGAATTTGAAGAGGAACTGTGAGTGTGAAAAACGGCAGATACAGATGAGGAGTTAGAAGTCTCCTTCAGCGTCCTTATCACGATGCTTCATCTTCGTGGAGTTCATGAGTGTTTGGGGCCGTATGTGTGAGGGTTTCTTGACTTCTTAGAGGCCGTGTGATCATTGACCACGAAACATCAGAGAGGGCGCAGCTTATTTTTTTAGTCTATTCATCTATAAATGTAAACAAGAAACCAGGTGTGGGGGATTACACGTCTGTGCAGAAAACCACATAATCAAACTTTGAATTTTAAATTTTAAATATTTATATCTATTTTAATAAAAATATTTATTTTTATTTTTAATATTATTCATTTGTTATTTATGTAATTTTATTTTTATTTCATTTTATTTATTTGTTTGTTTATTTATTTATTTATTAATTTTTATTTTGTTTTATTTCTATTTGTTTATTTATTATATTCTTGTTTTTGTAATTAAGAATTTAATTTTTATTTAATTTTATTTATTTTTATCTATTTTATTTTTAATTTTAATTATATCTTTATTTTATTTTATTTCTATTTATTTATTTATTTATTTAATTTTTACTTTTTTTTTTCTCTTTTTTTATTGGTTTTGAAATCTTTTCTTATCATAGCATGTAATTATTAAAAATAAAATAAATATATAAATTCAAAATTTAATTATTATTTAATTACTTTTAACATTTAATTTATTCGATAATAATAAAAAAACAATTGAATATCCTTTGAATAATGCACAAAGGCTATCTCTCTCTTTTATAAAGTGCTTGAATATTAATAGAAATCCTCCCCTTGTAAATTGTATTAAAAGGCAATATCCTCTCATTATATTTTGATGTTCGAACTTCTTAGACCATAACCCCACGCAATAACAAGTATACGCCCTCCCGAAAGCCTGCATTCCATTGCTATGTTACTAGAGACGCCATGATAGTGAATTCGGTTGATTTCATTGCCTTGAGGCCATTTATTCTTCTCCCTCTGTTCTCCTAGGACGAGTTGGAGAAGAATTAACTCAACATCTGCCTTCTTTTCCCCCCTTGCATCATTGGGACGTCTCCTTTCAGCGTTCCTTTGCACCTCCCGGTGCAATTGCTAGTAAATAAGTAGAGTCACTTTTACAATTTTACTTTTAAATGTGCTTTATATATATATATATTAAAAGCAACTTGCCAAAACATTTTTAAGAAAAAAAAACTTGAAAAAAAAAACTTTTTAGAAAAAAAAGTTTGACAAAGAGACTTGAACCCAAGACCTCTATTCTCATAAAGTAACTTTACACCAAGTGAGCTAGTAAAAGAATTCTGTAATTTTATACCTCCAGATCTAAAATGACATAACTTGGGAAACCATAAAACTTTTCGCATGAGACGAAAGGGGTTCCTCACTGTAACAGAGGCTCCTGACACAATAGAGTAGTCCTCCCAGCTCGAAAGTGGTCATAAATAGTAGATCTGGAAAACGAGAATGGCATGTAGTCAAAGTGTCTTCGGATTAGGATCAACAATGGATGCAACCCTCAAAAGAACTTTGATACCATGTAGGAATTTACAACATAAGTTCCTTAGATCAAACACCAAAGGTCACTGCTCACAAACATATCACAGATCAGTACACCAGTATTTGACGTGGTTAAAACCTTCAAAGAGGTAAATAATCCACAACATGAGCCAACGCAACCACTTTAGGAAATTTATTAAATATAAAGAAATAAAATTTACATAAAATTATCTCATAAATGGTCGTCGGAAAAATGACCCTCCATGCTCTTTAAATAGAGATCATGGACCAATCTCGTGTTAAGCGATGGATAAAGTGTCCATAATACCGAGGAGAGAATGAATCGTCGAATCACTACATATCGTGACCGTGAGATTATGGGTTACAAAAGTACATAGTAAAGAAACACACTTTACCTAACTCTACGCAAGACCAAGTTATACTTAACCATTTACTATGTGTCGGAATATCTTAACACTTTCCAGCACACATGATGATAGTGGTTATAAGAGATGTGAAATTTGATGAAGAGAAAGCCATGTGAATTTCCCTTAAGAGGGAGCTTTATTTGCATGCAGTTGGGGAGCTCTTGGCTCCAAAATAAGAACCTCGGGATATGGAGCAGCCATAAGCAGAGGTTCAGAGAGTGGACGCACCCACTCATGCAGAGACATCATGAGATGGAAGGAAGAGCACCAAAGAGGCTGACAGATTGTTGCTAGATGCGAGAGAGAATGTGGGAGCACCCACATCATAGCGCAGGTAGAGAATATCCCCAGAGTGGTACACTGGATACATGGCTTTTATGAGCGAAGGTATAGAGACAGAACCATCCTCTTTCGAGGAAGCAGTGTAACAAATAGTTTAGGTTGATGCCATGGTTGAGGAGTATGACTCCAGAACCAATGGATGGGAAGTTGTACCAAGTCTATAGGGGAAGTCAATTTTAGGATTTAGGTGGATATATAAGGTGAAGCAGGCAGCAGATGGGAGTGTGGAGAAGCTCAAGGCCAGGTTTGTGGCTAGAGGTTTCTCTCAGGTGGAGGGAATTTATTATGATGATACTTTTGCACCAGTTGCAAGGTATTCATCAATCAGATCCATCCTTTCACTCTCAGGGAAAATGGGATGGCAAATACATCGGATGGATGTAAAGACAACCTTCCCTAATGGGGTGATCGAGGAAGAGGTGTACATTGAGAAATTGGAAGGTTTTGAGACCTTAGACAGGGAGTCACATGTGTGTAGTCTCAAGAGAGAATTGTATGAAGTAAGCACCTCATGCTTGGTACACTAATATCGACAACTATTTCACCGGGTTGGACTTCACCAAGAGTGAAGTAGATGCGAACCTTTATCATATCGTGGTAGATGGTAAGATTTTTATTATTTTACTTTATGTTGATGATCTGATACTGACAGATGAAGAGAAGCTCATCAAGTCTTGCAAAGAGGATATTGCAAGAGAATTTAAGATGAAGGACATGTGGCTCTTGCACTATTTCCTGTGATTGGAAATATGGCAAAGAGATACGGAGCTATTTGTATCTCAGGGCAAGTATACCAATGAGATCCTCAGGAAGTTCCACATGGAGGGCAACAAACCCATGGAGACTCCTCTAGCAGGAAACTACAGGAAGGAGGATGCTACTTTAGGCGAAGTAGTGGATGTTACTGTTTACAGGTAACTTGTGGGTTCACTCATGTATTTATTTAACATGTGACCAGACATATGCTATGCAGTTAAACAACTTATTCAAGCTATGTTTAAGCCTCCCAAACTCTTTTGGAAGGTAGGAAATTATGTGTTGAGATACCTCAGAGGCACTAAAAAGTATGGGCTATGGTATAGACGAACTGAGGGAGTGAAGCTTCAAGGCTTCACCGATGCAGATTTGGTATGGAGTCCATCCAACAGGAAGAGAACATCGTTGGGCATATTCAGCATAGGACCAACAACAATTTCCTTGTACAACAAGAAAAAAAGATCAGTTGCACTATGTTCAGCAAAGGTAGAGTACATGGCGGCCATTCAAGCAACATGTGAGACCATCTAGATGAGGAAGATACGTGTTGGTTTGTTTGGTCAAAAAATGGATACGATGGTGATTTATTGTGATAACCGGAGTTGCATCAAACTATCGGTTAATCCATTTTTTGATGACAAGTCCAATCATATTGACATCTAGTATCACCATCTCATATATTGTGTGTATAGGTGGATTGTGTCATTAGAGTACATTCCCACGGAGGAGTAGGATGTAGACATTTTGACAAAGGGATTGGAGAAGAATCAAATTCAACATCCACAGAGACATGATCAAGGTAGCAGATAATCCCTTTCTTGTTGAGAGGGAGTGTTGAAATGGCACCCCAAGGGGGCTTCTAATTTGATTTTCCCTTAATTAAACTAGAAGTAAAATTGTAATTCCATCTCATAGCAGCTTGTAAGTGTTAATTGAATTAGGAAGACTTAGTTAGCTTCGCTAATTCGAGTTGGAGGTCAAACTAGAGGCATGTAGAGTCCACTCTAAGTTTTAGGGGGTCTAGTTACAGTTATTTGTGAGTTGTAATTAGTTAACTTAAATATTCAAGTTAAAATCAGTTTAACTAATTCTAACTAAGAGATGAGTCAGTGATAGGTCTAGTGAATTAAATCTAATTTAATTCACAAGTAGTGATCAATCAGTTAACTGATAATTCACTATAAATAGTTGTTGCATGTCAGTTCTAAGGAAGGCCCAGTTGAGATTGAGGTTAAAGGGAAGATAATTATCAATTGTATAGTTATAAAAATGTATAGGTCATGCATGAGGTAATCATGTTTCCTTGAATTAATTGTGTAATAAATTCTTGGGAATTTACTTACTAATAGGGCCACAATTCCGCCAAGAATACGTAAGCAAGGCTAGTCAGACAAAGGCTGAGAATTGGTTAAGTATTGGACTGATTTTTCCTAGATCGGAGTGAGACAATCAGTAGAGTGCAGAGGTTTCTCAGGAAGGGAAATAAAATTGTATTGTTTCATGATCTTGACTTTATGAAATATACACATAGTGGGGTTTTGAGCAATTAATTTCCCTAGATAAATCTTGTGTTGTGAGATTGATAATTTCTTTCTCTTACTTGTTATGTGATTGTGCGATCAAAATTGGTTTCCGCAATTTGTAGAAGTGATTTAGTATTTTGTTTTCGTACATTATGAGATCACTTGAATCCACTTAGATATTTCTACAGTACCAACAACATGGGAGGCATAGAAGTAGCATATTGAGTACCTAAGGCAAGTATATAGGAAGCATCTTGTCCCTTGTATGAGTTTCCAGTCTAGTGGTAAATTGGGGTGAGTTAGTTGGTCGATGAGTATATTCTTCTGAGTTGTCTACAATAGATAGAGTTGTTCTTTCTCATGAGGTTGATGCAAATAGTATAGATACATAAGCATATAAGAGTCTATAGGAGTCATAGTACCTAGATTTGTTCCTTCTATTTGGATAGCTATATGAGATAGCTACATAAGAGTATAAGCTTTATAAGGTATTATTATTATTAGAGTAGTATATTAGTGATATAACATCTAAGCATTTATAATTCCCATATTTAGGATGATAATTCCCTAATGATTTTTGAGTCACAAGTAATTTAGCTCATTTGATAAAGATACCAAATATAGAGATAACACTTAACATAATAGCTTGTTCCTACAAGAGTAATATTTGATTAATTATAAAGGAACAATGAGTATTAAGCACTAGAATATATTATTAAGGAAAGGGAAGCAATTAATAATAGAAGTGACGTGAAAAATTATATAGGTTGTTAAGGCAAGACATGCTTATGATGATCTAGTACCAATAAAGATTAAAGCACCAATAATACCATCAATATCTTGATGAAATTTATCGAGCATAGTGTTCATATGATCTATAAATCTATATATGATGGTAGTGGTGCTTCATTTGTATATTCAATGGTATATGTGATAATGATGGACTTAACTGTGATGGACCTAAGAGTATAAATAGTAATGAACTCAATAGAAGGTATGCCTCTAATTATCCTAATGGACTTTGATTGGTGGGTATAAGGTCTGACTTTCATTAGTATTAGGTTAGTATATATATTTATTAGTAGTAGTCTAATTGGCCTATAAGCAAGTCATAAGGTATAGGTAGGTTAGGCGACTGTGCAAGCAACAAATAGTAGTTATAGGAGAAAATGAGCATTAGGCAAGTTGTCTAATAACTTCTTTCCTCCTAGTTTCCCTATATAGTAGCGTAGGCCCCTACTATATATTCTCCCATAGTGGATCCTCTAGTTGTCTGCTCCTCTAGTCCTTCCTCTCCACCATGGTATGTTCCTAGGCATCTTGCTGCATATACTATTAGTATTGCGCATGGAATTGCTTATGTTTCTTCAATAGATGGATCTTCTAGCCTTACAATAACTACTACTACGTCTACCTTTATTGCTACCCTATAAGTCCTTCCTACCACCATTATTGCTTCTCCTACCTTTCTGTATATCCTTGTGGTATATGTGTTGGTTCCTTCTTGTGCCTCTTGAACCGGCACTTAGATACCTTGCAAGTTTACTCACAATTCATATTTCCTTGGAATGGAAGAAATTTTATTTCATTCCTCTCACTATCCCCTTTCTCTTGGCCTATTCTTTCTCATATTATTATTATCCTCTCAGCATATTTCTTCTTTTTTTCCATTATATTAGTTTATAATCACTATTATCACTACCATTATCATATTATATCTTAATTATTATTTTTTATATCCTTTATCAATTTATTTATTTACTTTTATAAAAAAAAAATTCCATAGGAAAAATCGTAGCTTTTATTAATGTAAATAAAATTTACATGTTGTATATGCGTGAGCATATGCAGATCAGCTTGTAGCTGCCAAATAGATAGTGTTGAGAGCATTCAGAAAATATAAATACATCCGCTATGTGTTTCTTATGTACATGTTGAAAAACAAAAGACTTCTCCATATGGAGTCTGATCGATATATATACAATAAAGCTATAATAAAAAATTGTGTATTTTGTTCAGCTGCATAATCTATTGGGGGCCATCCCCTCGCCCGAGTGCGGGATCAAAAGGTATGTAGAATAACTGATAGTATGCATGCTCATTCTGTTCCTGTACCTCCATATGTGCAGTCAATATGTGTGTCGCCTCCTTGGAAAGGAGGTCGGAATTTGTGTTCCTCTCCCTGAAAATGTGCCGACTTGAAATATGATCAAATTGGGCTTTGAGCTGTAGAGTTTCAGCCAATATATTTTGTAGTGTGTGTGTGACATGTCGATAGATCAGAAAACCAGTCAATGACAATCTTGGAATCCCCAAAAATTTGTAGAGCATGTATATCTTTAGTGATGGCAAACTGTAGTAGGCACAAGAGACAAGATAGTTCTGCAAAATTATTGGTGCCACATCCAAGTCCAATTTTAACTTTATAATAATGATGGAATGAGAGATGAAGAATAATTCCACCACCACAACCATGAGGTTGTGCAGATCCATCAAAATATTCCCAAGGAAATGAGTGATCAATAATCTCGGGGGTGATGATACGGGGGAAAGGAGGAGGTGGGTCATCAAGGATAAAATGATAGATGGAAAGGATATGGGCAGAAAATGAGGGCCAGTGATGTGGGATGTCATGAAATATGGTCCGATGGTGGGCCATCCAAATGTTCCAGCAAATAAGGATGGGTAGGTTCCGAATTTTGTGGGGAGTAACAATGTGCCACCAGTGATCCCAAGCATCTGCAAGGGAGTGACCACTCCAACGTAGGTTAGTATGAAGAGAGGAGAGTATAATTTTCCAAAGTTCAAGGGCAACAATACAGTTTAGAAATAGATGATGTGTGTCTTTTTCTGCTTCTTTACAAAGTACACATCTATGCGGTCCAGAGAAGGTTATTTTCTATAAATTGGCTCTAGTAGGAATTTTTTTGGAGAGTATGCACCACATGAGCATTCGTGCTTTGGATGACTTAATTTTATAATATTTACACATAGTTCCTTATAATAAATTTTATAACCATTTTTTTATTATTTTTAATTTGTTAATTTACTTAACATGTCATTTGTTTTTCTTTCTTTCTTTCACAACGGTTACCAAAATTTCTCTATAATCCAAACTTCAACACTCTCTTTTGATATCTTTCTATAACTTCTTTTGTTCATGATGATGAAGTAAGAAATCGACCAAACAAATCTCAAATAAACTTTAAAAAGAAAACAAACAATTAAACTATACATATAGAATATTAAAATTGAACACACACTCTCTTTATATAGAATATTATCGTGTAAAATAATGCCATGGCTCAAGTAAAATGAAGTCAAATAATTGTGACATCATTTTTTTAGGTTCAAAATCTTAAAAGATAGCATAGCTTAAAAAAAAATCACCTAGGGAGGTTACTTTCAATGACTTTATTAGTTGGTTTTCAAGCTCTTGTGGTTATCAATTGGAGAAGAATGATCTGGATTATCCATAGTGTTATAAGAAATCTGTCGAAATTAGAATCCCAGCGGGGATCCATCTTCAGGACTATTTTCTAATGAGTGATTGAAAGAAGGTGCAGACCAGGGATAGTCTTTGCCTCGTCAGGGACTATAACATCCATCTGGCTGTAAAACTCCATTGAATCTCATTTATTTTTCCATTTTCATGTGCATTACTAAAGTTTTGAGGATTTTATTTTTATTTGCAATTTTTCTTAACTTATTAACACAATTTTATAATATTTTAAATATCTATTTCTCAATTTTTTATTGTCGTAAAACACTTTGATGGGACATAATAGCCTTGGTGGAGTGCCTTTTTATTTTCCTATTTTTTAGTGTCTAACAGATCATTTTAAAATGAAAAAGGTTATTTTTCTAAGTGTCCATTATGTCGGTGAGTTCTCTAACATTGACACTGATTTTATTATGCCTAACACTGTTACTACTACGCCCAATGATGCTAGAACTGATGTGGTGCCAGGTCCCTTACTTAAGTGAGGCGGGTGGTGGGGGGGGGAGGGGGGGGTTTGAAAAAATATGCAAAGGAAGCTTTCATTGTGCAGAGTGTGGAAGTGCAAGCAATGGAAAATTTTGGAGGAAAATCCTAACTCGATAAAAGGATCTACACCTCTACATTGCGTGCAATAAACAAAACTCTGCCTAACAACAATGGTGTCAATTTTAGTGAATACTATCATGTTTGAATACAATGATAATGGCGTAGCTCAAATCTATTATCTTGATCTTAAATTCGTACCAACATAGGCAGATTTGATGCATTTTAAATGTTGAGGGGTGACAGTTAAAGTATTCACAAACTCAACAAGGTTTACAAGCATGGCGAATATCGATCGAATACAAGTATGCCAAGG
The DNA here is from genome assembly GCA_034641835.2 of Pinus albicaulis. NCBI lineage: Eukaryota > Viridiplantae > Streptophyta > Pinopsida > Pinales > Pinaceae > Pinus > Pinus albicaulis. The sequence goes on from CM076584.1 coordinate 2,738,830, forward strand.
ATTTGCTTCAAGTTTGTGATTCTAATCAGGATGGTTGTGTCAAGTACTAGGAGTTTCAATGGTATATGGATGACAACGAACAAAACCTTATAGAAATAAATTTAGAAAATCAACAGTATAAAATCCCTGTGAAACCTCGGTACATCATTTCGATAGTGGGAAAAAGGGGACAATATTTTTTACAATGAGTATCCACATACGCAGTACGAAAGGGAAGAGATGAGGAAACTATGAGTGAAATTGAAGGGAAAGATAATGAAAAACTCATCCTTGCCAGCCCATCATTCAACATTAAATCGACCTATATTCTTCACCATCTTTTGTTCTTCATAACATTCATAAATAATTTTGATTTAACTTAATTAGAGGAGGCAACTCAATAGATGAATGTAGAGAGAGAAAAATTATAACAGATGAGAGACTTGGGATAGGTATTTAAAATGGAAAATATAGTCGATGCATTTGGAAAATAAGCGAACAAACTTCATGTCATTACTTATGAAAACTTGTGGTAAGCATTAAAGTCAACACTTACATATGTGTACTAAGAAACAACTGCACAAGAAGAGATGGTATATTTGGGGAAACGACCAACTTTGTCTCTTGAATCTTTTGCTTTTGTGGACACAGACTACAAGGCCCCCCATATTCCATGATTAGTTAGTATCAAATTTACGAGGGAGATATAAAGTAAATTTCATAGTGCAGAGGTGCAGAGTCTTGAGAGTCTAGAGGAAGTTTGTTGTTTCCAGAGAAATTATACATTTCAATATACTTCATAATATGTTTTAGTTTGGATAATATTTCAAAGTCTCTTAATATTGATATCTTCATTGTGTAGTGTGGAGAAATATTTCATTTTGTGGAGGTGCAGAGGAGTCACTTTGAAGAATCTAAAACTCTGGATTTCACACAATGAACTTCCTCCGCACTTTGGAAGAATCCACACCTTTGCGCCAAAGGTATGTCCTAAGAATTTAAAATTTCATTTCAATGATCCAAAGAATGGCTTCTTTAACTTGTGCATTAGTAAAATATGCCAATTCAAACTCAATCTCATAGATTCTTGAGTTAGATTTCAGTTAATATGTGTGATGTGGCCTATGACTGAGTTATTGTCAGTTATTCGAGTCAGATGACTTTCACTGAGTTATAGACTAGTTGATGGCTAAAATTAGTTATCTAATGGAGTTAACTCTAGTGTATGTTAGTTAACTAATATATAGCTGTAAAATAGAGATAGTATTGAGTTTAGTTGGGAATTTGACTTTATGTTAACTCAACTTGCTCTTAGTTAACTGCGACGACGACTAAATTTAGTCCTAGTATGTCATGCAATTCAAAGTGCCTATTGAGATTGGATGAAGGCACAATTTTAATTCATTATTGTACAATAGGTTTTGTGTATAGGCTTGATGATTGAGCAGGTAAACTTATCTTTGGAATTTCATAAGGAAATAGGAGAAATTCCTATTTTTTAGGGGAAAATTTGCGCTAGGAAATAGGAGCTCCTAGCAAGTCTTATTTGCCTAAGTGTTGGGAAAGCCTTGAGAGGGTGTTGATCAGTATTGCAAGGAGCTTAAGGCTTGAAGTAGATTCTATGTAATAGATCATATTTCCCAGTTGATTCAATACAAGCAAGAGGGGTTTTTCCCAGTTGGGTTCCTTAGATATATTGTGTGTTCGATGTGTGATTGTGTTTTTATTCATTGTTTTCTTTCCACAAAATTTTGGTAGAAAAATCTTGTGTCTTTTGTGATCAATTTTCTCTTGTTAGAATTTTCAAGCTTTCAAGGATTTTCTACATGGTATCAGATCGAAAAACAAGATATAAATTGAGTTCCTTGATCATATTAAAAGCACATTGAAGAGAAGATCATTTAGTGTAGGAATTATATAATTGCAGGAATCATGCCTTTCTATGGTTTGAGGATAAAACATACCCTAGAAGGGACTTCAAATTTATGTGCATGGAAAGATAGAATGGAGGTTGTGTTAGATGATAATGGGGTTTTAGAATATATCTATAACACCCTCCTCCCACATTTACCCGAGATACCTGGTCCACTGGGTAAACATGTGACAAGAGGCTACTATGATGTGATTAGACTCCCCATGTACAGTTAAGGAAGTGGAACTGAGATAACGAAAAAAAAACTGACCTTCCACACATGCTACAAAACCTTCAAGAGCCAACCAACCCTCCACTACAATCGCCAGAGTTAGGATCCGCGAGAGGAGGTTAGTCCATGTCGCGAAACACACGGGGAGAATTGAACCCAGTGTCCAACATGGCAGTCTGATCTTTACTCTGTTTTAGTCTTCCTCTTTCATCTGATACTCTTTTTCAACGGATACTCTTTAATTGCTGATACTCTTTAACCTCTGAAAACTGTTTTACTATATAAAAGTCTGTTTACTGTGTAGTAAAAACAACAACTCTGTTTTTATCCTTTTTTACTACAAACTGTTTTTACAGCAAATCTGTAAGCTTCTCCTAGAATTCTACCTCTGGTAATTTGATATTATTTAACTTCCTGAAGTTTTCATATGCCTCTGTATATCTCATAAAAGTTGGCTTGACCACAAAGAGGAATTTTATCTCATGTTGTAAATAAAATAGATTTTCAATACTCTTGTGTAACACTTTACCTGTTGGAATCCCTTGCCAATCTGTTTTGTTCACCTGTTCTTTGGCAAAGTCCCTTATCTTTTTATTGTAATATTCTTGTTTCATCAATTTATCATTGATTACTAGAAGATTAGGAAGTCCTTTTTGCCTCAAAATGTCAAACTTCACCATGAATCTTGTGATGGCTACATCCATATTTTGACACTTTTCTTCCAACTGTTTCATGAGGTTTTTCTTGGAAATTACTTTTCTTATCTCCAGTATAGTTTCAGTTCTATCTGTTATCCCAATTTCATCCAAGGGCTCAGATTAAACTGTTGAGCTCCTCATTTATTCTCCAATTGTCTATTAATTTGCCAAGATTATACGGCTTGGCAAGATATTTATTCTCTATCTATAAACATGAAATTTAAAGCATGAAAAAGTTAATATTAAACTATTTAACTCATCATGGATTATGGAATTTTGAACAAGCTGCACATAATCATTTATTTGCAGTGAAAAGTAAATAGTAGTGCCATTTTGACTTGCATCACTTTCATGTCTTATTGTTATATCTTTTTGTTTGGGGTCCATTTTTTTTAATTCTTTTTTGATATTTTTCTCTTAAGTCCTTTGATTTTTATTTTAGGACTTTTACCCTCTTTACATTTTTTATTGTATTATATGGGAAAACAACTTGCATAAATCAAAGTATGTACATATTACAAGGCTAATTAAATTCAATTCAAAAATTATGAACCCTATTAGTATAGGACCCTAATAGGTTCCGAAGCTGAAATTTTCACAGAGCGAAGCCACAATCCTAAGGAACCCCATGGAAAAATTTCAGATCTTGATTCGCAATATTTTCTGAGATATGGTCTGTGGAAGTTAGGGATTTTCCAGGCTCCCGAATTTCATCTCAAAGAGGTGACCGTGGGAAAATAGTCATAAATCTCTCTCTGAGCATTGGATTGGAATTATATAAAAAGTGGCCGCAAGTACACGGACTGTAGTTTCTTTTATATCAATTTCAGAGCCAAAGGAGGAAACAGTGACACGTGGAAATTCGTACAAGTTCGCTCTATTGAACCAGTCCATAATTAGGTCATCGTAGGATATTGGGCATAAATTTGTATTCAAGAATCCAAATCAGGTCAAACCTTTGGCATTCGAAAGAAGATTCATAGGGCTACATCAGGGCCGAATTTTAGATATTGAAGATCTTAAATCACAGAGATAATTCATTTTCAATATTGAGCTCCTCAAAATCAAGAAAAATGTGTGTATTTTTTTCAAATTGCATAAGTCTTGTTTGAAAAAACAGTTTTAAGTCATTACAAAGGCCTATTGAGCATAGATATCAGTATTGGGTTCTAAAATTCCTCATAAGAATAATTCAACACCCATTAAGCCCTCATAGTACTCTACTATGACTCATGAAGATGAATAATTGCAACATGATCTATCAAAATTACAAGAGCAAGTGCACCAAATTTTGCTCTCGCAAAGAGCAACAAAAAATGAAATAGAAGTTTTGAAGAAAGGCATGGAAGCTAAGACGGATGGCATGGAAAACAAGATGGATTGCATGGAAGCTGGCATGGAAGATAAGATGGATGACATGAAAGACTACATGGAAAACATGAAGAATGATCTAAAAGAAGACATGGAAGGTTTGACAAATTTGATACAAGAAATGTTTCCTAATGGTGAAAAGATAGTAGAGGAAACTCATGATGAGAACAAAATAAATTTTAATCATGATTTTATAAACTCTAATGTTGGATGGAAGAACCACCATATTACAAAGATGGATATGAGGAAGTTTGATGGCAATGCTCCTGTAACATGGATACTACAGATGGAGCAATATTTTGATCTCAATAATGTGCAAAATACACAAAAGGTATACATTGAAACTTTACATTTAGAACAAAATACATTTGTATGGTATTAATGGCTTTGCTCCCATAAAAAAATTGTGATTTGGTCAATTTTTACGGAGGAAATGATAGCACATTATGAGGATACAAAGAGCAACACCTTCTTTAGCCAATTGATAAATCTCAAACAAAAGGGTTCAGTGGTCGAGCACATTAAGGACTTCCAAAAATTGAATATAAGGGTAACTGGTATTCCAGAGAAACACAGGATTGATGTCTTCATAAGGACTTCAAAGGATACCATCCAACATGAAGTTCGCGTTTTGGAACCTGATTCATTGGAGAAGGCATTCAGATTGGAAAGAAAAATTGAATGTAAAATTATGGCGACAAGGAAGCCTACCACTCACATCTATAAATATGGAAGTGTTGCTACTCCTAGACTTCCACAACCTACAAGGTTGACACTACAACAATTGGAAGAAAAAAGAGCAAAAGGGCTTTGCTACAGTTGTGATAGCAAATACACTAAAGGTCATAAGTGTGCTGAGAAGAAATTATTTTACATAGATTGTGAAGAGGAGGAATAATATGAACATGAAACTTCAAAAGAAGAGGATATACACCAGGAACCAATGCTAGAAGAAGAAGAAATGAGTCCGACCATATCGTGTAATGCATTGGCAAGTTTTACCACTCCTAAAACTCTCAATATAGAAGGACATATCAAGAAGAAAAAGGTAATAGTGTTGATTGATTCAAGTAGTACCCATAATTTTATTCATTGTAAAGTAGCCAAGGAATTGAATTGTTTCCTATACCCAACACCAGAATGTCAAGTGATGGTTGCAAATGGAGGAACTATAAATTGCTCTGGAAAATCTCATAATATCAAGCTAACCATGGGGGAATATGTATTGAATAGTTCAATTCTTTCCATTCCAATGGGAGTTGTTGATGTTGTACTAGGAGTACAATGGTTACAATCCTTGGGGACGGTATCTTTTAATTTTCAAGAACTTTTCTTGAAATTTTTTTCAGAAGGAAAGGAAGTCGAATTACGGGGTATCGCAGGGAAGCTGAGAAAGATAATAAGCTCCAATGTCATGAAAAATCTTCTAAGGAAATAACAACGAGGCGTAATTGCACAATTATGTTCACTAGAAGTTCCAACATCAAAATCATCTATTTCTGCAGATCTCCAAAATGTCTTGGACAATCATTCCAAGGTGTTTGAAACTCCCAAAGGACTCCCACCTATTCGTGATCATGATCATGCTATTCATTTGATTCCAGGAAGTGTTCCTCCAAACATCGGGCCTTATAGATATCCTTATTTCCAAAAGAGTGAAATTGAACGTATGATTGCAGAAATGTTAGAGGCGGGTATAATTCAACCTAGTCAAAGTTCTTTCTCTGCTCCTGTAGTATTGGTACACAAGAAGGATGGATCATGGCACATGTGTTCGGATTATAGGGAGCTCAATAAGCTCACCATTAAAGATAAATTTCCCATTCTTGTTATTGATGAATTATTGGATGAATTACATGGAGCAATTTATTTTACCAAGTTGGATCTTCGTTCAGGATATCATCAAATTAGAATGAAGACTGAAGATATTCCAAAAAGAGAATTTCGAGCTCATGAGGGTCATTATGAGTTTTTGGTCATGCCTTTTGGCCTTACCAATGCACCTTCTACATTTCAAGGGTTGATGAATTCCATTTTCAAACCCTTCCTTAGAAAATTTGTGCTAGTATTTTTGATGATATACTAATCTACAACAGGTCTTGGAAGGATCATGTTGAACATGTTGACAGGGTGCTCAAACTATTGTAGGAGAAACAATTATATGCAAAAACATCCAAATGTTTCTTTGAAGTACAAGAGGTGGAATATCTGGGTCATATTGTATCTCACGAGGGTGTTAAAGTAGACCCTAACAAAATTAAAGCCATTAAGGAATGGAAATTCCCCACAACCATAAAGCAGTTGCGAGGATTTCTCGGGTTAACAGGGTATTATCGCAAGTTTGTTAAGAATTATGGGAGAATAGCAGCACCTCTAACAACATTATTGAAGAAAGATTCATTTTCATGGACTCCTGAAGCAACTAAGGCCTTTGAACATCTTAAAGAGGCAATGTGCCTAGCACCGGTCTTAGCTACGCCATACTTCACAAAAACCTTTATTGTGGAATGTGATGCCTCAGGAAATGGAATTGGTGTTGTTTTAATGCAAGAAGGAAGACCCATTGCTTTTGAAATTTTTCCAATCAAAGGAAATTATTTGCAAAAAGCTATGTATGAGAAGGAAATGTTAGCAATACTACATGCACTAAAGAAATGGCGACCTTACCTAATGAGAAGACACTTCAAGGTAAAAACTGATCATGATAGTCTTAAACACTTTTTGTGGAACAAAGACTATCTTTAGAAGAGTAGCAAAAATGGGTCATAAAGATGTTGGGTTATGACTTTGAAATAATCTACAAAAAAGGAAGCTAAATGTTGTTGCAGATGCACTCTCAAGAAATAATGAAGAGGTGGAAGCATTGCTTTGTGCCATTTCTATTATCCAACCAGATTGGATAACCGAAGTAAGGGATGAATGGAAGAAGGACGAAGAAGTGTGGACACTCATTCAAAAGTTGCAGCAAGATCCTAGTACATCTGATACATTTAGTTGGAAAAATGATTCCTTATGTTACAAATATCGCTTATATCTTTGTAAGAATTCCCAACTAAAACAAGAGATTCTTTTGGAATTGCACACTTCTCCTTTAGGAGGACACTCAGGATTTTTAAAAACTTACCACTAGGTGAGGAAAGATTTTTTTTGGGATGACCTTAAATCTGATATTCAAAAGTTTGTGGCGGAATGTTTGGTTTGCCAACAAAATAAAGTTGAGACAATTAAGACCCTGGGTCTTCTACAACCTTTATCCATTCTAAGTCAACGTTGGGAGGAGATTTCAATGAATTTTATCACAGGTTTACCTAAGTCCAAAGGAAAGAGTGTCATTATGGTGGTAGTTGATAGAGTTATCAAGTATGCACACTTTTGTGCATTATCTCATCCATTTAAATGAAGTACAGTTGCTACTACATTTATGGACACAATTCAAAAGCTACATGAAAACCCAAAGATTACTGTGAGCGACAGAGATCCCATTTTTACTGGAAATTTTTGGATGGAATTATTTTATTTTTTGGGTACTCAATTAGCTCATAGATCATCTTATCATCCTCAATCCAATGGTCAAACTGAGATAGTGAATAAATGTTTGGAAGGATATCTTAGTTGTTTTGTATCTGATAAGCAAACACAATGGGTCAAGTGGTTACCTCTCGTTGAATGGTGGTATAACACTTCCTTCCATACTCCAGCAAAAATTACCCCATTTATGGCACTTTATGGATATCATCCACCGTCCATCACATCATATTTAAGAGAAAATTCTAAGGTTAAAGCAGTGGAAGATCACATCGAGCATCAACAACAAGTTCTCCAACTCTTAAAGGATAACCTAAATCTGGCACAAAATCGAATGAAACAACAGGCAGATCAACATCGCAGCGAGAGAAGTTTTGATGTAGGAGACTGGGTATTTTTACGGCTACAACCATACAAACAAATGTCCCTCAAGCAAGCTAAGAAGGATAATAAATTATCGTCAAAGTACTATGGTCCTTACAAGGTGTTGCAAAAGATTGGTACTATGGCATACAAATTGGAGTTTCCTGCTTCTTCGCAAGTGCATCCAGTTTTCCATGTTTGATGCTTAAAGAAGGTTATAGGTGAAAATATTCCAATTCAAACAATATTGCCAGAACTTGATGAGGAAGGAAAAATCATATTGGAACCTGAAGCGATCACGGAAACAAGAACTCAACAGCTACGAAATCGATCAATTTCAGAGTATCTCATCAAGTGGAAGAACTTACCCACTGAAGATTCTACATGGAAGGATGATAATTTTATACAGAAGCAACCAGAGCTACTCAAGCATTTAGGACAACACTTTTTTGAAGGAGAGGGGCATGTTAGGTCCCTATATTACTAGTTTAGTCCCTTATTTTTATTAGTGTAGCCCCCTTATTGTTATTGTTGTACCCCTGTAACCCTAATATTATTATTATTGTGCCCTTACATTATTATTGTTAGGTCGGCTAGGATTATATTGTGGCCCCGTGGAATCCTATATATAGAAGGAGGTTTTGGTCATTTGCATCATCAAATAATTGTTCATTTATGTAATGTATTGGAGGTTTCCCCCTTGAAGTGGCTGATTTCTAAGGCGTTGATCTCTCTTTTCTTCTATTTTTGGAGTTGGTTTCATAAAAAACATATCACAATTATGTAATCTAAAGGTCATAACAATATATATAAGCATAAGGGTCTCATACTTATCTCAGATTCATAAGGAAGCATTGATGCCTTATCATAGTAGATGCATTATAATCTACTAGGTCATATATTCATTGTACATTCATTTGATAATCAAAGCATGATGAGATCCATTCATCAATACTGTCATAAAACATACTCATAACCAATAGAAATAGCAAGGATATAATAGCCATAAAAACCACATATGAACCATTACATTCACACATGAAATACTAAGGAGAAGAAGCTCATATTAATGAATGCAAAATCCAACCAGGTCTGGGACTTCCACAAACCACCCGACCATATATTGCGCTGAACCAAATATATCTTTCAACCAATCACCCCCTACCATATTCTAAGCATGATTGTGGCACTCAAAACAAAACCAATCCAGGTTTCCCTAGGCTTTACCACAATCCCCACCGAATCACTAGGCCCTAAACAAGCACAGAATGCTCCAGATTTCTCCACCTACATCGTGAGGAATTTTCCTTCCTCCTAGTCTTTATGCTTTACCGTATATCCCGCCATTCATCGATAAAGGATTCCTAGGCCTAATCGAGACTCCACCCACCAGGATTTACCATATATCCCACCACTCATTGGTTGAGGATTCCTAGGCCTGATCGAGGGCACACACCTCTAATATTTATCATATATCCCATCGTTCACCGATCGAGGATTCCTAGGCCTACTGAGGAACACAAAATGGCTTTACTACAATCCCAACTTCTCCGATCCAGGGATTCCTAGGCCATATGTTTTTTTTTCTTTTAGATACCACCCCACTTAGTTTCTAAACCATTTGGTAGTCTAGCTTAACCAAATAAAATAGAACCCATAACACCATGGATATTTATAAATGGAAAGGAAAGGCTGAAGAATATTGTCACCCCTAGAAAATCCCATGTCAATGAAAACAAGAGAACCAAATACACACATGTATGTACAATGCATGCCAAATCTAGCAAGGAAATCACACATGAAAATCGATATATGTAAGTAATCTAGTTGTAGTTGCTTGATCTTGCTCTTTCTTGCTTGAGATTTACTTCCATTTTCCTTCTTTATCCTTCTTTTTCTTTCCTTGATCCAATGCTATAGTGCTCCAAGAATCCTCTAAGTGTGCAAGAGTGTGTGAGAGAGAAAGAATAGAGAGAGAGCTCCAAAACTAAACTGACAAAAGGTACCAACTAATCCTCATAAGCCTTTTTATTAACGAGACCTCTAATTTATTCAATTTTTCATTATTTTTCCTTCATTTTCTTCCTCACATGCAACCTGCGACCTTCACCTTCCTTTTCTCCTAATTTCCATTATTTTCATAAATAAATTGCCTGAAATTTCATTTTTCCTTTCCAAGGCCTTTTCCATTGCCTTTATCAATTTTCGTAGCCATAATAATCCAAATGAACACCCACAACAGGATTTTTTTTCCAACATTCAACTTGGAATACGTGTCCCATAACATTGGTTATTATTTTTCCTTTATTCACTTTATTAAATGAAAAATTTCCCAGGGTTGTTACAACATCAATATTGATATTCCTAAACCCTCTACATCACATCCACAACAACTGCCTCAATGGAGGAAGGACACTACCAAAGTTATGAGGATGATCCTAGAAGGAGTTAGAGGACCTATTGTTCCAAATTTTCATGGGAAGGAGACAATAATCGAGATGGGGAAGGGCCTTACTGATCTGTTTGAAATCAGTAGTGATATGAACAAATTTTTTTTGAAAGAAAAATTGAGGAACATTTGAATGGGAAACAATGAGACCATTTTTGGATATATATCCATGTTTTCTCAAGTGAGGGGTGAACTTGGAGGCATTGGAGAGACAGTTCCACTTATAGATCTTGTGAGCCTTTCTCTTCTTGGGCTTCCCAAATTTTGGAAAATTTTCCGGGAACTTGTGAATGATAGAGATAAGCTCCCTAATTGGGAGAGACTGTGGTCAAATCTTGTGCATGAAGATATAAGGAGGAACACAAGGGATGGAGTCTCAAGCATCACTGATTATGTGGAGTAATTTTCCTTAGCTAGCAAAGGGAACAAACCCAAGGGAAAGAAGGCCCAAGGCAAGATCGAGTCTACTCATAACAGTGGCAAGAAAAATAAGGATCTTAACAAGATCAAGTTTTTTCATTTTCATGAATTTGGACACTACTACAAAATGTCGAAACGAGAAATCTAAAAATTATTTTGCAGTAATAGCATGAGGTTGTTACACAGTAATTTTTCACCCCATTCACTTCCCATCCCTGATCCTGAAGTTCCCTAAGATGACAACTGTGAAGTATATCCACCATGGAGAATACATCAAGATATCCCTTGGAGACCAACAAAAATTTGCCTTGAAGATTTTCTAAAGAAGCTCAACTTAAAACCAAAATTTTTGGGACAAAATTATTTCCTAGCTACCTGCCCATGTTGATGGCATGTTGCAACACTTTGACCTGGCACTGCCAGCACGCCTTTTAATAGGAAAAAATGTGTTGAACCTCTTTTGGCAGTGTTTCCTCAAATGGAGGAGAAGCTTTGTGCACTAGAAGCTTCCAGAACGGTGAGCTAGATATGGTTAGATGTAGATATGCTCGAGTTCTCTCCTTTGGAGTGCTTGATCTCATCATTCAGGGATTTTCCATTGAGAAGTGGGCCTTCCTCCTTATTTTATGGATCCCTAATTCCCTCTCCCTACCTATAAATTGAATCCAATCCTTCCACTACTGGTTGGTCTTGCCTGATCATTAATCCTTTACATCCCTATACTACGATTATGCCTGAATTGTCACTTGGGAGAAGGATTGCTTGAAGAGACTAAGTTTGGACATGGACATCACCAAAGGGAGGTCTCCAACATCAAGGTCGTGGTTGTATGATTCCTCTTTTCTCTAATTAATAATACATCTGATGTTTCACTTTCCATATTTTTCTAGATATCTATGCAAGTAGCCTAATACTCCTTGATTTGTTAGGTAGTTTATATTTTATGTATGCTATGTATCTTGTCATGTTTCTTGTTTTTGTCTCTTGATCTCCTACAGGTATTTGAACGCCACAAGTAGCGAGGAGCGAGCCTGAAGGATCATGGAATCAAGATATTCACCAAAGGGTTGGACAATAGCATCAGGAAGAGGTAGGTCCTTATTCTTCTTCTTCTTCCATTTTTAATACAAACTAGGAAAGGGTTCATTAGATAGTCTCCTGCGTTGCTAGACAAACTCTAGGGCTAGAGAGATTGCCTTTGTCCACAAAGCGGATTGTCTTCACAAAAAAATTGGTGACTCCACTGGGGAGCTTTAACCTCTTTGTCTCTCCTTTTCCAATTTTTTTTTTGATCAGTTTGACTGATCGTCAAGATCGTAGTCTATTTGGATCTCTATAGGTCTGCATAGTGCTTGATTTTTGCTTTAGGGTGTCAAGTCTGGTTTGATTGTTGAATTTTTTTTTTTCCTTCTATTTCTCGCCCAACACATTTTATGTCCTTACAGAAGCGTTGTCAGCTTTGTTTTATATAAAATAGTCGTGTTGATCTACCTTTCAGCACAATTTTTTTTAGGCATGTTGATCCTATATATTAGAAAAAAACAGGGTTTCCCTTCAGTTTCTAGTGTGTCTTGGCCTCTAAGGTGTCTTTCTAGTCTGATATGATCTGGTACCATTGTGTTTAGCATGATTTCCTTGCTTTGGTGTTTAATTTGTCTCTTTGACACTGTTTGTGTTTGAGTGAAGTTGAACCACCCTCTAGGGTTTATAAGGTCAGTTTTCCTTCACTTGTCTTTTGTGTGTGTCATTAAGAAATTGGTTGGCTCTATCTTAGAGCTCTGCTGAAATCATTCAAAACACTTCTTCATATTACTTTTGGCTTGTATTTGCAAAGTTGATTTCATTTGCACTGAATCATTATTGCACTTTGAAATCACCTTTGATTAACTCTCAAACATAGATCACAATTGTTCAATTTGCAAGCTTGAGAGTGTATGCTTTTTTTTATTTCCCATTTTGAAAGACAAAAAGTGAAAGTCATTTTAATTTAGAAATTTTTAATTGGTTTGTTCTTCCTTCATTTTGAAAAGAAAAAATTGAAAGTTGTTTTCATTCAATTACTTTTGGAACGATTGTTTTCCATTCGAAAAAGAGAAAGTGAAAGGAATTTTCATTTCAATTCTTTGTTCGTTAGGTTAGTTTTGCTTTAATTAGTTCATTAATTGCATTAGTTTGCATTTGAGCATCCAAAGTTAAAGAAAAAACAAAATATGTTTAGTGCATATTAGTGAAGAAAGAAGTGATTTCATTTTCAGTAAGATTGCATTCAGGATAGAGAAAGTGAATACATTTTAGAGTTGCATTTTAATAATCTTGAGCTAGTTGAGGGGCATCATTGCTTGTTGAATTTCTCATTTGTTGCATTATTGTTTGCACTTTATCCCTCATAAGTTTAGAGTTCATCAAAATGAAATGAATTCTTTTTTGCATTTATCTACATAGTAGGGATTCACGTGACATTGTTATTGAGCCAAAAATTGAAACAAAATCAAAGATCAACTTTAAAAATTATTCAATTAACCTAAGGAGAATTTGGAATTAATGCAAATATCTAGAGGTCTAGGCTAAAGACGTGTTCCAACATCATTAAGAGTATTAGTTGTCGCTATCAACCTGAGTTGCATCCCAAGGGTGATATCCCATCCCACGTATGGAATTATATAGGACTATGATCCATGTATGGTAAGTATATGGGGACACTCTCATCGAATGGTTACACATTAGAAAACGCTACTACGGACTGAACTCCCACGTACCATCATGTATATTTTGGGAGACCCCACTAGGTTGCAAAACTACCATGGGTAATCGATTCGGTCACCTTGTAGACATAATACACCAAATACGCCATTCTGGGAGATTGGTTGTCCGTACTTCTTGGTTTGACATGGGGTATTTTGTAGTTCACATATACTTGGTAAACCCTTTTGCTTAGATTACCCTTTTTTATTTATTTTTTGTTGTTAAATTCTAAAAATTATTATCCATGAAAACATCTTACCCATGCACAACTCCTTAACAGATCTTAGGTTGAGACTAATGGCAATGGCTCCTGAGTTTTCCAATCAAGGAAACCCCTCTGACGGGAATCCTCATTCTTTTCCTTCTTTTGGAAATATTGGTTCTCCTTATATGGCAATGTTGTCCCTCTCGAGATTAACCATTGGTTTTCCAATTTAGTTATTTTCAACCCCAATGGTTCCAAATGTCCAAGCTGCTTCTCAACCAAGTTCGACTTCACCTGAACAGTGTCAACCTCATGTTGATTCTAAAGTTGACCCCTCACCTTCTTCGCATGTTTCTTCACCCCATTCTTCCTCTTCGCTTGGTGAAAGTTTGGATCTTAGTAACGAGGAAGCCAAAAATAAGAAGAAGAAAAATAAGCAAGGGGGAAACCAAGCGACCATCGCTACTAATGCAACTAATTTTGAAAAACATTCCACTCATCCTCGCAAAGTCAAATTACCTTGCAAGTTATGTAACACTGACCACATTCTTAGATATTTTCTTGCTATTCCCAAGATATTAGAAGTGCGGCCCACTGGCTCACATCAGCCTTTGGAGATCATGCTGGTGATAAAACCTCAATCGGTGATAGTAAGGCCCATGGGAAAAAGGGTAAAGTAAAATTTCCTTGTAATTTTTGTTAACAGAATCATCCAATTCACCTTTGTCCTTCTATGGATGAAGCCTCCAAAATGTTGGATAACCTTACAGCTTCTTAGCCCTGCTTTCGTGCTAGTTACCAGAAGCTTTCTCCTAATCCTTCGCTAGTTGATCAAGTGATCGACTAGAAGTCATTTCTGGTCAATCCCATTCTCTCCGAACGTGAATCCCATGAGTTTTTTCTTGACCAACCATTGTTTGAGAAGATGGTTGACTCGATTCCACCTTCCGTTAATCATGCTTTTCCCATAGAGAGTGAACCCTGTGCCACTTAGGTTCTTTTTGTTTCTTAAAATTCCCATGAATTGGAGGGTGATCCTCCCATTCTTATAACGCAAGGGGTAGTTCTCTCGTTCCCACAATACCCCCTCCAAGTAGTATGGTTGCTTCCTTTGATTGGACTCGACTAGAAGGATATTGTCTTCCTTCTTATGTGCCCTTTGAGATCACAGTACATGCCTATAATATGGCTGTACCTAGAATAATAATAGATGAAGGCATATCTGTTAGTATTCTGTCTTTGACTACTTGCCAAGCTTTCAGTTCTCCGCAGATTATTCCTGTTACCCAGAATCTGTTAGATTTTAACAGAGGAACCAGTCAACCATTAGGGATCCTTCCTAAGTTGCCTATTACTTTGGGAGGAAAGACCTTCTATATAGATGTGATGGTTGTCCAAGGCCCCTTAGATTTTAATTTACTCCTTGGGCGTGACTATACTTATGTCATGGGAGCTCTTGTCTATTCTCTCTTTCATATGATGTGTTTCCCACATGAAGGAAGAATTGTGAACATTGATCAGCTATCATTCATTGGTCCTAATCTGGCTCCCAATAAACCATCATACCTTAATTTTCCTTACATTCAAGTGGTATCTTCCCCGCCATAGGTTAATTATGTGGCAAATTGTTCCATGCTCGTGTCTACTCATGATCCGGTGAGTGACACAGTGCGTCATGTACTGGGGGCATTGGACACTGATTTTGAGAATGTTGTTCTCCCATTTGATGAGAACCTCTTGGAAGCCATCACCTCTTATGGGCCATGAGAAAAGTCTCGGAGAAAAGTTCCTTTTCTTGTTTCAAGCTCCTTAAAAAATGAAACAAGCTCTTCAGAGCAAAGTTCCTTGTCTTGTGTTAAGCTCCTTAAAAAATGAAACAAGATATTTGAAGCATAGTTCATTTTCTTGTGTCAACCTCGTTAAACAATGAAACAAGTTTCTATGAGGATAGTTATTTTACTGTGTCAACCTCATTAAAAAATGAAACAAATCCCCTTTCAATTCGAGTCTTTAGTTGGATCTCGTAAATTCCTTGTCGAGTCTTTCCTCTGATCTCGTAAATGAACCTTCATTCCATCCACCTATTATTAATATATAGTCTACTTGGGTGAATGAAATGAAGCATTAGGGGGCATGTACCTCGAATTGAGTCACCATGTTGGGGGCATGAAAAATTTTCAAGAAATTTTTTTCTTTGTTTCAAGCTTGTGAAAAAATGAAACCAAATTCAAGCAGAGTTTCCCATGTTTCAATCTTGTGTGAAAATGAAACCATTCCAATAAGACCTCTTCTGATTGCCATTTTTATCGGATTTTTCTGACATATGAGCCTTGGTTTTCTCATTCCACCATCACCATATGCTTGGCCGATGATACGCTCTCACTTGGTTGAATTACCCTTTCCTCGTGTGTCACTACGGTGAGTGATCTTATTAGCAAGTACCTTTACATGTTTTGAGAATTTCCATCATAATCAGAATGAATTGGTACCCTTTATACCACTCGTTCCTCCAAAAGGATTCAACTTTAAGCTCTTTTTTGACTCTCGAAAAATGAAAAGATCGTCGCGTACTTTTCATTTCAAACTCGTTAAATTAAATTAATTGGCATCATCTCAATATATGTTTACCCCTTTTTCAGGTTGAGATTGACTATTTACGAAAAAGGAATACCTTGATAGAATATGGTCAAGAGGTTCTCTCGAATATTATTTTCTAAATTTTCAGATTCGAGGGATGATTTACGAAAATGGACCTGATGGAGTTTTATTTTGTGTCTTTTTCAAACTCTCTAAACATGAAAAAGACACCAAGTTCCTCTTTCATTGGACTCGTAAAACTTAAATGGCGAAAGACTTCTCATAATGACAAGAACGAGTTACTCCTTCCTAGGGCTTGTGAAACTTACTAGGATGGATTCATTCAAAGAATCAAATTCTATGCTAAGCATATGTTGTTTTCTTCGAGCTTGCTATCAAAAATAAAGAGGTACTTATTAGCAATAACGGGGGAAAATTGCAAGTGAAACTTCCCATGTGTTTTGAGGCAACATGTCACTCTTAAAAATCACACTTGTTTGCATTTCATGTCAGTTTGGGGATATCCTTCATTCACCACTTGGCTTCCTAGGTTTTGGAAATCCATTTGCCTCTTATCTAGTCACCATTTTGTCATCATGACCTTTGATCCCATTTTTTGAGTCAAATGCTCCCACACTCCGGAGTCGTGTTGCCGATATGTTCAAGAGAAGTCCTTTGTAAAAGTGAAACATCCTATGCTTATTTGACCCTCTCTGAAATAGTCCTGAATCACTCCTATCATCTTGAGAAATCATTTGTTTTGTGTCGATGATGTGGGAATCATTATGGCCCTCCTTCGACGGATCACTTCCTGTCGACTTCAACTCGTTTTCTAGGGAGATAAATTAGAAACTCCTTTTCAACACCTTGGAGCTTTCATTCTTAAATGGCAAGTTCTTTTCATTCGACGACAGGTTCACATCACTGGCCTTCGATCAAATGATTCTACAAGTTTTCGACTTCAAATCATTCATTCACATTTGTAGATTATGTTGTCGTACCTTGAGGACCATCATCGTTATTGGTGGTTTCTCTTATTCCTATTAATAGTTTACATTATTGAACAGTAATTAGGTGGTTTCTACCATGTTCAACATAGAACATCTATTCACCTGGTTAGATTTGTACAATGGGTAGATCGATACAGAGACGAAGACCCTGGATCACATCTGCTATTGTCCAGGTTGTGTGGAGTTATTAAGTATTCATGATTGTACACATTATCATTTTATACAGATAGTTGTGACCATACCGTAGATCCATTTCCATGATGTCTTTCAAACTAATGGTTGCGACCATGCCATGGGTTCATGTGTTATTTGATGCCTATTCAAATATATGTTATTAAGCACGTTTATATAGGAGATGTCACATATTATATTGTGTTTGATTTGGCAGGTCTCTTGGAGGTATTCTGAGTCCTTGCCTTGGTTCGTAAATAATTTCACCCATCCATGTTCTTCCTTCGTGCTTTAGGGGGCATTTGTTACACAGTCATTTATCACCATGTTCACTTCTCGTACTTGATCCTGAAGTGCCCTAAGATGACAACTATGAAGTATGAACACCATGGAGAATACATCAAGATATCCCTTGAAGGCCAACAAAAATTTTCCTTGAATATTTTCTAAAGAAGTTGAGCTTAAAACCTAAATTTCTGGGTCAACGCTCTTTGCTAGTTACATGCTCGTGATGATGGAATGTTGCAACAATTTTACCTAGCGTTGCGAGTGCGCTTTTTGATAGGGAAAAACGTGTTGAACCTCTTCTGGAAGTGTTTCCTCAAATGGAGGAGAAGCTTCGTGCACTAGAAGCTTCCAAAATGGCGAGTTGGATATGGTTCGATGTAGATATGCTTGAGCTCTCTCATTTGGAGCTCTCGATATTATAATTAGGGTATTTCCCTTGAGAAGTGGGCCTTACTCCTTTTATGGATCCCTAACTCCATTTCCCTGCCTATAAATTGAATCCCATCTTTCCACTACTCGTTGGTCTTGCCTGATCATTAATCCTTTGCATCCCTATATTGTGATTATGCCCAAATTTCCACTTGGGAGAAGGATTGCTTGAAGAGCTTTGGTTTGGACTTGGAAATCACCAAAGGGAGGTCTCCAACATCAATTCCATGATTGTGTGCTTCCTCTTTTCTATAATTAATAATACATCTGATGTTTCACGTTCCATATTTGTCTAGATATCTATGAAAGTAGCCTAATCCTCCTTGATTTGTTAGGTAATTTGCATTTGATGTATGTTATGTATCTTGTCATGTTTCTTGATGTTGTATCTTGATCTCCTACAGGTATTCGAATTCCACAAGTAGCGAGGAGCGAGCCTGAAGGATCATGGAATAAATGTTTTCACCAAAGGACTAGACAATAACATCAGGAAGAGGTAGGTCCTTCTTCTTCTTCTTCCATTTTTAATATAAACTAGGAAAGGGTTCATTAGATAGTCTCATGCGTTGCTAGACCCACTCTAGGGCTAGAGAGATAGTCTCTATCCGCAGAGGGGATTGTTTTCACAACAGAGGTGAAGCACTCTCTTCTCAGTTTGAATTGGATTTCTCTTTAATAGCTTGCATGGAATGATCATTTTGAGGTAGTGTGTGGTATATTGACTTAGGGGCTTCATTCCACATGATTGGGAATAAAGAGTTATTTAGAAGTTTTGAGGAGAAAGGCATGCAATTCCATATTAAGCTTGGAGATGATGACAGATATATGAACAAAGGAGTTAGTGTAATAAGCTTTAATATGGAGTATGGTTCCCTTCTCCATATCAAGAATGTGATGTATGTCCCATGATTGAAGAAAAACCTTGTCTCAATAGCAGTCCCTAAAAACAAAGGGTATGGTGTAGTATTCAACAAATGGAAGGCCTACCTCAAGCATTTTTCTCTAGGACAAGCCAGGAAAATTCATGTCAGGATCAAGAACCTATAAAAATTGGAGGTTTATGCATGTGTAGTCTTGAGCAACAAGGAAAAGAAAATCGGGGTCAAGATGTTGGAGAGCTCTGGCACAGGTTCATGGAATATCGACATCATGGATCATTGAAGACACTTCAACAAATTACCACTGGGTTACCAAAGTGCACCCTTTATCAACATGATGTGTGCAAGGGATGCACTCTTGGAAAGTATACCAAATGTTTCTGTCAGGGCTGAGATAAAAGAGTTGGATCTATTCCAGAAAGAGTTCATTCAGATGTTTGTGGCCCCTTCTCCACAGTTTCACTCACCAAATATGATGCAGAGATTCTGGTTAAATCAGAATCCAGCATATAGAAAACACACTCCTTCACTCCGCATGAAAATTCTTAATAATTTTTACACAAAAATCATAAAAATATTCAGCTCAAAAATGCACATGAAGGAAAGAGAGCCGCATAATAAAAAAATATTGATATTAAAACATAAAACCCTTTGGCCAAATATTACATTGGGCAGCCTCTTGGGTCTTGGCCCTTCAAATCATCTCTCTGATTCTCTGCACTCCTCACCTCACACTCTCACCTTTCTCACCCTCATAAGCTACATATTTATACATAAAAATTATTTTTTCCACTCCATAACTTTCTCCTCATAAATCTCAAATTAAAATCTAGTTTAGATTAATCTTATTTTGGACCCAACTAAGTCCCGTTTATGGAATTTCTCATCCCTAAATTAACTCCACTAATATCCTTATTTAATGAAGGGATATTTACAAAAAATCCTCACATTTATAATTTCTCTCCTAATTATTAAAATTAGATCATTTAATTAATAAAATAATCAAAATGTCTCACCCCCCTTATTACATAATTGAATAATGAAAATTTGGCTTGGGTGCTCCTGCATCAAACTCCCCAAGTAGAGAAGTTTTCATAGACACCTGTCTATGAGGTCCGTCACTTTTCTGTAACAATGCGACAGCCACAAGTCCTGATGACTTGTTCCCTCCAAGATTCCATACTTTGTTCTGTCGCTGGTCCTTTGAAGTATCAACTCAATGTGAGAACTCATCGTCCACTATGTCGATCAAATTCCATCGGCTTCTCCAGCATTTTCTTTCGCCAATTCCTCGGAGTAATTCCTCTTTGTCGAACTCTTTTGTCTCCAACTGAGCTGAATACTCAACTTCTTGCAATAGAAAATAATCAATAACTCCTTGATTACAACTATAGTCTTGGATTGCTTTTATAGCAACAACCCTCTCGCCTGGTACTGTACCTGCATTCACCAACAAACTGTTAGATTTAAAAATCTAAGACCTTTCGGTCTCATTTGATGCTTCAGGCATCAATCTCCCATCTTCAACTTTCTGGACTTCAATAGATTCTGTTCCGAACTGCTGGCTGATTCCATCTTCATCCTGCTGGTTCACTGTTTCCTCTATGTCCCTACAGACACAACTTCCTTACTTCTTTTTTTCTTCCACCTCAATGCCAAATAACTTCTGCTCGATTTCTTTGATTTCGACATCATATTTGTTAATTTCGTTTTCTGTACCTACAGTTATATCATTATTTGAAAATTTATAACATTCATTCAACTCCATAAATGTTAAAAATATTTCATCTCTATCATGCATAGTAACTGTAATTTCGTCTGGATCAGGTTCTGCAAGTTTTTCTTCGCCATCAGGTTCCTTCAGCCACCGTTCCAAAAACTTGATTTCCATATGAAATCTTTCCAGCACTTCATCACTACCTTCACTTTTCCTCTGGAAATATTCCTGAGTTGTCCTGGTTTCAACACCATTACATTGTAAACTTCCATCAGCAATTTCATTAAACAAATACATTTGTTTACCTTCTTGGAATTTTTCTTCGACATTTCCATTTTTCTCCTGCTCCATAACAGCTTCGACTTGCTGTCTTACCCCAAAAAATAATTCACCTATGATTTATTCCTGCTGTAACAAATCAATACCTTCCTTAGCTGAAAGGAATTCTCTACCAGACTTTACCTCAAGAGTTTCATTCTCCTTTGTGATAGTTCCATCAGACTGCTCACCATCTTTCACACATCCTGCAAACATACATAAAATGTGAGAAAAAATTTAAGGCTTCATGGCCTCATCTTCTTCTCTCGGCAACACATCTTCAGATGCTTCTGAACTATCCCAATAGTTCATGAGATCTTCCTCACTAATCTCTTCACCCACAATTGCACCATGTTCCGGGCCACAAATGGAAACATCCATTTTTAACTCTGCCTCTCTGAGTTCTTCACAACTCAACATATGTTGGAGCTTCCTCTGCTCTTCCATCAACTGTATGTTTACATGCTTTTCCCTCTTTGCGTGTAGCTTCTGCCACTTTACCTCTTTCTCATGGTCCAACCATGTGTATGGTCTTTCATGTTTCCTTGCAACAACTCCATTAACAATTCAAGGTGAATTGTTATCTCAGCCTTCTCTCGCTCGTACTCTTCATTCGTCAATTGTTCACATATGCCACTTACCTTAGAATTTTCCTTCTTCTTCCTTCTCCTGTAGTCTTCATCAAACCTTCAGAAATGACTATCAACAGTCATCTTCCCCTTCTTTGTGAACTGCATCTGTTCACGTGTGGACTTCATTTAATCCACTTCTCATCAATCCTTCACACTTTTCATTCATCAAAATGCAAGTTCTCCTCTTGCGTTTGGCTTCTCTTGGTTCTTTTTCTTGGAACTAGTATCTGGTAACTCTCTTGCTTCACTTTGCTGCAAACAACACTTTAATAGCACATGTGTTACAGTAACCAATTCTTTGGGTGTCGGGCTCTGCCGATCATGCACCCCATTACATTCAGATTTTTAACTTACGACTTTTTGACTTCAGACTTACACCAATTTTTCATCTTGGATGAAAATACTCAATCTCAACTCAAAACTATCCAAAATTTCATTTGACTCTAACACATGTTTTCACTTCAAGACTCGACCGAAAATTTTTGACAATGGATGTTTCAAGTTATACAATATTCACTTTCTTTCATATTTCATTCTTTATGAAAATCATCAGTTTGTCCACATCACTTCACATGATATTGAAGTATTTAGTCAAAATTCCATTTAGGTTCTTCAAGATTTATTTTAAGGTGAAAATAAATAAACCATTCAATCTTTAATGTTTAAAATTACCTTCCTGAATTATCATACCTCATGTTCTGTTAAGGTTATTAATAAACCTCTCTCTCTGCAGTCTCAACTCTCTGGTTTCCATTCTTTTGTGCCATCTTTGTCACTGTCAATGCTTAAAAACTCGTTGTCTTAATGCAAACATTTCCCTGCACTTTTATGCACCATGCAACATCAATTCACATTTCTTTACCTGTGTGCAGAGAACAAGCAACCTCTTCGATGTACAACCTGTACATTGTGTTCATCCTGAATATCACCTCCTTAAATACTGTCACATGATGGTAAAAACAAAGGTTTTAAAACATCGATTAACTGTGGTTTGTTTGTGTTTTCAATCATAAACACAAATCACAAAAGTCCTCCCATTTCCAACTATAAACTTTGATCTCAAAATGATGCAACGAAAATTGTGAAGAATCCACCTTATGCATAAAAATGTGTGTTTCAAGATTTCAATACACTTTAGCATGAAAATGTGTTATCCTTCATGAAATAAAAATAAACATTATGATTTACCTTCTGCGCCCATAGCACATTTACCGCTGCTCTCTTTAGTTTCAAATCTCCACCATCTTTAGACCTTTTGAAAATGAAACCCTTCTTTTCAAAGACCCATCCACCAATCCAATGATTTCATGATCAATAGGCCACATATAACTTGAGGCTCTTCTTCCAACCTCCACCGTTGATTTTGACTTCCATGCACATCCGATATATTCTATCCAAGGCTGTGTGAAAACCCTTGTTTGGTTTTCAAAAGTGTCCCTTCACCTTTTCACGCTGATTGCACAATCTTGTACAACATGTGAGAAAAAATGATGTAGGAAAACTACACACAATTCCTACCAATCAATTCATTGTAGTAAAATGTATAATTTTACTAAGGCCCAGATTTATGCTCGAATCTGAGGGACTTCTTGTCTATTCACCCTTTAATGGCAACTCAATTTCTACTCCTATTAACACATATAACATTCAGGCTTATTTCTGTTGTATTTTTTTTTGTAATGCAAACTTCATTCCACAACCTTTGAATAGAATTCGTTAAGGACTATGACTGTAAATATATCCAAACAGTGTTTGCAAGTATGGATTGTTTGTTTTTAAAAACCAACTAAGTTCAATGCAAGCATACGCTTGAACCCACACTCATATAATTCAATACAGATATGCCCCACAACATAGCCAAGTAGCATGCAGATTCATTACAAATTGGATTTCGACTTAAACCATTGAATTCAAAACCTGCCACAAGAAAGGTTGCATTCTGCTTATGTGTATATAACATGACTTGCACACCTGTAGAATCAAAATTGTTCTCACCGCATACAATACAGTGCAATCAGATCTTGTGTAGCCTACGTACGCCACTGTGGACTCGACTTCCAACTCCGTATTGACGGCAGAGTCTGTATCGATGGCAGAGCTTGTGCAAGGTTGCTAATTCGCTCACCTCACGGTTTCATAAAACTAATTGTCAGCACTCCCACGTTGTGATGTTTGACATCGTTTCATATTTTCACAACTGACCTTCGAGTTATTTCGGTGCTGCAACTACATCGTAGTTCACCAATGGACGTGGCTCCACACATGTCAACACGCTCTTTTCCACCGCAGATTCAACCATGGCTTTGGGATGGCAGTCTTTGTGTTTAAATGGTGTGCCAACGTAGTCAAAGATTTGGGGAAAGATATAGCGGACGGAGAAATATTAATATTGCTTCCAAAGGCCGAAATTATCCAATTTGTGTGTGTCTCCTCGTTACAGGCCCAAATGCGTGTGAAATGCAAGCATTAGATGATGTGTGGGCTTGCAATACTACCTACCCACATACCAGATCGCATTTCTCACTGGAGGCTCGATCACTATAACGATGGGCGATGCGTAGGGGAAGCACTTTTTTGCTATAGCCGAATACCAAATCTGCAGAGATATAATTTTCCACTGAACTTCATTCCTCTAATCCAATGATCGATCCTGCAACAGTTGACTTGCTACGAAGGTTGAATAAGGCTTCTGCGTTTTCGTTTCTCATGTCGTCTTTGACGCTACTTTAAATACGCATTCAACTCAATTAAATTGTTTTATCCGTAGTCTTACCTGTCATATACATGCAATGGGTTGTGGTTAACTTCGACACTGGTGGCAACGCTCTCAACGAGCTTTAAAACTCGGTTATTTTTTTACTCCACTTCAAAAATCTCAGCGATGGTTAAATTTAATGCTAACGGAGTTTTAACTTTGGACTGCGCTCTGCCTGAAGGTCTCTGCGTGGATCAATGCACATGATATGTCACCGATCCAAAGCACCTCCGTCAATATGTCCATGTTTATTGACAAATTTCTCCCTTTGCCATTAATTCCTGCGTCCACAACTTATACCTATTTCATACATATATACATACATACATACATACATATATATATATATATATATATATATATATATATATATATATATATATATATATATATATATATATATATATATATATATATATATGTAATCTGTAAATGTATCTTTCCCTTGGTCTCGATACTAATGACAGGTAGGATTCGGTTAAATCGTAACCAAAGATATAATTATAAAGCTTTTCATGCCGCATGAAAATTCTTAATAATTTTTTCACAAAAATCATAAAAATATTCAGCTCAAAAATGCACATGAAGGAAATAGAGCCGCATAATAAAAAAATACTGATATTAAAACATAAAACCCTTTGGCCAAATATTACATTGGGCGGCCTCTTGGGTCTTGGCCCTTCAAATCATCTCTCTGATTCTCTACACTCCTCACCTCACACTCTCACCTTTCTCACCCTCATAAGCTACATATTTATACATGAAATAATTTGTTCCACTCCATAAGTTTCTCCTCATAAATCTCAACTTAAAATCTAATTTAGATTAATCTTATTTTGGACCCAACTAAGTCCCGTTTATGGAATTTATCATCCCTAAATTAACTCCACTCATATCCTTATTTATTTAAGGGATATTTACAAAAAATCCTCACAATTATAATTTCTCTCCTAATTATTAAAATTAGATAATTTAATTAATAAAATAATTAAAATGTCTCATCCCCCTTATTACTAATTTAATAATGAAAATTTGGCTTGGATGCTTTTGCATTAGAGTATTATGTGATCTTAATTGATGATTTGTCTCGTAAATGTTGGATTTAATTCATGAAGAAGAAAGATGAGGTCTATTCCAAGTTTTTGGAATTCAAAGGGTTAGTGGAAAATGAGACAGGGAAGAAAATCAAGTCCCTCATGAGTGATAATGGAGGAGAGTACGTACCTAATGCCTTTAGATATTTGTGTGCCAAAGAGGGCATTAGGAGAGATTTGATTGCACCCCATAACCCTAAGAAAAATGGGGTTACAACGAGGAGGAATAAGAGTATTGTTGGGGATACTAGAGCCATGTTTCATGACTAGGGGTTGCCCTTATCCTTGCGGGTAGAGGTTTACAACACAATTGTGTACCTGTAGTATATGAGTCCTCACATAGTTCTTGGGATGATTACACCTGAACAGGCTTTCACTAGTAGGTAGACAAATGTCTCACACTTTCGTATTTTTAGTCCATGGTGTATTTTCATGTGTCCAAAGATGGAACGAAAAAGTTAGAGCCCATTATAGAGAGGGGGATATTTTTGGGTTATACTGAGACAACTCATGTTTACAGGGTGCACATTCCCTCTCTCGAAAATACTATTTTGAGAAGGGGTGTGAGATTAGATGAGAATAAATCCATGAGGAGTTCTCTAGAGCGAGATTTACGCATATCACCAGATTAGGAGCTTCTATCTCCCAAGGAGGAGTCTCAATTATATTCATAGAGTCAGCCCTTACCCCTGGCAAGAGGGTATTATAGGAGGATGATGTGGAGCCACAACGTGCTGAGGAGCAGAGAGTAGACTGAGTGGAGGCACCTACTCACACAGTGACTCCTAGAGAAGGGAGGAAGAGGACCAGGTTTGTTGATAGATTGGTTGCAGGAAACTTAGGAGCAGGTTGGACCTCCAAGTTCCTTGCACAAACAATGCAGATCACCAGATAAATAAAAAATATATATGGCGTTGATGATAGAATAATTATATTATGAGCCAACTTCATTTGAAGAGGAAACTTCCCAGCAAGTTTAGGTGGATGCCATGGTGGACAAGTATGACTCCATCATGAAGAATGATGTTTGGGAGGTTGTGCTTAGACTTGAGGGAAAATCATTTATTGGCTCCAGGTGGTTGTATAAACTGAAGCATGCAATAGATTATAGTGTGGAGAATTACATGGCCATGTTTGTGTCCAAGGGCTTCTCACAAATTGAGGGGATTGATTATGAGGAGACCTTTTCCCCAGTGGCAAGGTACTCATCTATCAGGACCATACTTGCACTGGAAACATAGATGGGGTGGATGATCCACTAGATGGATCTCAAGATAACTTTCCTTAATCGAGTGGTTGAGGAAGATATCTACATTAAGCAGCCAGAGGGGTTTGAGAACTTCAAAAAATACACACATGTGTGTAGGATGAATATATATCTTTATGGGATCAATCAGACACCTCGAGCATGGTACACTCACATTGATTCTTATCTCAGAGGATTGGGCTTCACTAAGCGTGAGGAATATTCCAATATATAGTATATTATGGTAGATTGTAGTCTGCTCATCTTAGTTCTCTATGTTCATGATTTGATTTTGATAGGAGATGATAGTTTGATTCAAGATTGCAAGGAGGACCTTGCAAGAGAGTTTGAGATGAAGGATATGGGGCTGATGAATTATTTCCTTAGATTGGAGGTTTGGTAGGGTGAGGGAGAGATATTTTTTGGATAGGGTAAGTACACCTATGAGATCCTTCAAAGATTCCACATGCAATATTGCAAAGCCATGGATACTCCTCTAGGTACTAACTCGAGGAAGGAGGATGCCTCCACAACAAATGCAGTATATGGTACAATCTACAACCAGTATATTGGGTCCTTGATGTATTTGAGTATTTGGTGAATGCAAGGCCTGATATTTGTTTTCATGTGAATCAGTTTAGTCAGTTCATGGTGGATTGTAATAGACCTAAGTTAAAAGTTCTTGTAATAAAGTTAATAAAGGAAAAATAAGACCAAGGTCACGGGACACTTATTCCAAGTTGAATGTTGAGCAAAAACATCCTAGTGTGTGGCATTTCGGTTTATTATGGCTAAGGAAATTGGAAAAGGAATTAATAAAGGAAAAGAGGCATTAATTGAAATTTATTTATGAAAATAGAATAAAGGGGAGATGAAAGGTCTTAGGTTTGCATGAGAGGAATATTGAAGGAAAATAGAGGAAAATGAAGAAATTAGAGGCCTCAATAATAAAAAGGCTTATGAGGATCCATTCACAGCTTTTGTTAGTTTAGATTTTGTCAATTTAGTTTTGGAGCTCTCTATATTCTCTCATACTATTGCACACTTAGAGAATAATTGGAGCACTCTAGAATTGGAGAAAGAAATCAAAGGAAAGAAAAGGACAAGGAAGGAAGGTTGGATCAAACAACTTCAATAGGAGGATTTGCAAGTAACAGTTTGCATGTGTGATTTCCTGGTTGGTTTGTGAATGCATGGTACATGAATTTGTGTATTTGGTTATTTTGATGTCATTTCCATGGATTTTGTTGGGTTTGATAGTGGTTTCAGCCTTGCCTTGACATTTTATGGATAGTCACGGTGTGATGGGATTCTTTTCTGGTTGAGCTTTGGATTGCTGGAAGGTTTTGGAACTAGGTGATGTGGTCTCAGGAAAATTCCCAAGGATTGGGGGTCGAGGTGGTTTAATCTCTGAGAAGCCCTCAACAGGTGGGTGGAGACAGGAAAATTTCTAAAGGTAATGGTGAAGGAACTCTGAAGCATCGAAGCTTATTTTGGGCATTGTGATCTCTTAACTGGTTCTTGGTGATTCTCAGATAAGTTTCAGAATCCTATGATCATATATGCATTCATGACCTATATATTACATTTTCACTATGTGTTTGACGGAATGAATATCCTCGTTAGGTGATCTGAAAATGGGTTGGATAACTTGTTATGATTTTCAAGAACCTCCTACTCAATTAAACAAATAAAATATCTAGCTTGTACTTTACATTTTGCGGAAATTATGCTTGAAAGAGGTGTATGATTTTTAACTTTTTAAGTGTCTTAAATCCATTTGTTTTTTCTGAAATTAACACAACATAATGAAGCAATAAAACATCCACACATAAAAAAAAAATTAATCTAGGAGTTCACCCGAATATCGTGGGATACGTCTCCTTGAGCTTTTGTCATCTTGACTTGGCTCTTTGGGATTATTGTAAAGTTTAATTTACAAGTTCCACACTTACCTCCAATGGTTATTGAACTTAACCAAAGGGTTTATAATACCATCTATATCCCTTTCATGGTTGTCATCACTCTGCAAACAGATCTAGGCTCCCTTAGACTTTATTCCTTTTGCGGTGCTCTGAGCTACACTGAGCTTCTACATGGCACTAACTCCTTCAGAATTATTTTACTGTCCCTAAAACCACACCTAATATCTCTAGAACACATCAGACACCAAATATCGACTGATCATTTGCTCAAAACGAGCACTGCATCCCCAAACAAGGCATTCCTCCACGGTTTGCCCTGGGCTGCCCAAAAATTCCCTTCAGCTTATCAAGATATATATGTCATAAAATGGCTCTAAAAATCCCTTCATTGGATTCATAATGCAAAAAATAGTCAGGATATACTATTGGTTCACTGAAATTTGCCTCCGGCTGCTCCGGTTTCGCCTCCAACACCTGTCGGCACCCCTGGCACTAGGGTCAAAGAAAACTTCTTTGATGGTTTATCGACCTCTAGAAGTCCTCAAAAGCTTATAAAACCTTCATCAATGGATTTATAATGTTTATTACAGTCAGAAATGACTATTGGCTCGCTGCATAAGGTCTCTAGCTGCCCTGGCTAGGCCCCGAACTGCTGTTGGCAAAAGCTGGCACCTATGACCCCTGAAACTTCACTGAAGCATATCGGCATTCAAAATTCCTCTAGAAGATCTAAAAATAACACCATTAGTTCCAGAATATATGAAACATCCAAAATTGACTATTTGATTTCTGAATAAGGCCTCTAACTCCCCTCGCTAGGCCTCAAACTATTGTTGCCCCCTGGTGGCCCTAGTGGCCCCTTGAACTTCACTGAAGAAAAAACCTGCTCAAAATTTCTTTGATGTCTCTTAAACCCACTCCATTGAGTCTGGAATGTTGGATATAGTCGAAATTGACTATTAGAAATCCAAAATTGGGCGAATCTAGCACAATATAGAGCCTAAACTCATTTTTTCCCAGTGTCCCTTTAAAAACTTCACTAATTGTGGAGAAACAACAGTTAAAATAGGAATATGCACCAAAAATGGTGGGCACTCCAAACTGACCGTCAACCTAGCTGCTAGCACTAACCGTTATCACCAAAAATCTTGGGCACATGTGCTAATAATGTGTGGTCTTATTAAATGTTGGAGCGGATCAACCAGGAAACAAACTTAACTGTCGGCTTAGAAAACCGCATGTGGACATGTTTTAATGTTTATCTGTTGGGTGTTACGGTTTTAACCGTCGTATAAAACATGAAACATTTCACCATGTGAACACGTCACAACCGTCTTCAAAACCTTTGTGGTAAGGGCTTAATATTTTAGCCTGTGGTTCCTAGCGCTAAGCCACATAGGGAGGGTTGGCCCCTCAGGGCTGGCCCTCCAAACCCCCATACAGAAACTCGTTAAACAATAAGTTAAACCACTCTCCTTTAGTTGTTAAGAAATGTTGATAGGTGAGTTGGTAACGCTCGGCGCTGCGAGTGGGGAGGCCCTACGTTTGACTTTGGTCGAGTCTCAAAAATTTTGATCGACCATTCCTGGGCCACATGGCGGCCTTCGGGCCTACCACGTGGCAACTCCTAATTGGCCAAAAAAAATCAAAATTCAACCAATTGCAAAATCACCCGTTGCCACTTGTCCAACACTGATTGGACCAAATGGAATATTATGGGGAATATTCCAGCAATATTCCCTCGAATATTATTTTTTTAATTTCCCAAAATTCCAAGTCAAACTTGGTCAAAGTCCAATTTTTACAGTTTACTGGACTTTTCAAACTGCGATAACTTCTTCATACAGTGTCATTTTTTCAAACCGTTCACGGCGTTGGAATCAGGAAGACGAGATCTATCTGTTCACTCAAGTTCGGTACACTTCCAAACACTTTGAATTTTGAGCTATCAATTAGGTCCATGATCCAATTCTAATCACAACTCCCCATTAGGAATCATTTGGACCCCAAAAAGACTGATATAATGATATGTACAGTAGATGAGAATACAACACCCTCTTCTTTTCAGCCTCCATTCACTTGCCTTGCATAGCTAGTTCCTTTGAACCACAACTTGAAGGTAGTTGACACTTCCCTTCCTGGATGCGCTTCTCCTCTTGTTAAGAATTGTCTTCCTTGCACTCACTCAAGAATTTCTGGCGAGAAATTTTCCGAAGGTAGATGAACATCACTGCCTTGATCATCGATCCAAGGTGGCTCAAACAAACGTGAGATTACACCATAAAACATGCCTACATAACTGAAATTTGCATATGTACAAATGAGTGTATGTCTTACTGTGTCAAGAAGTCAAACCACTTCTTACCAAGCCACTTCTACAACAACTTTTGCTACTGCAAATCTTCTTCATTTGAAACCTCTGTTCTCACATCAATGATGGAATCCTTGGTTCCAATTTTGCAAGTCTTTCTTTCCTCTTGTTGCATTTGCTTGGGACGACTAGTTGGATGCAATGTCCAACATTGGGAAACAACATGTCCCCTCTTCTGGAAATGTGTGCAAGTCTTATGCACTTTCTTTGCAATTTGACTTTGCTTCATCTACTTCCTGTATGCCTTCTTCCTCATCTAGCATCTCGAAACATCATGGTTAAACCGACCACAGTGTACAACAACTCTTTCTTCCTTTTAAGCATACAAAATTGTCATGCCTTGCAGAAACATAATCAACTCGACTATGGCAAGAATTATACCTCACATGCTGCTTTGCATGTCCATCCTTTTTGCCTTCTTGAGGAGATGAACTAGTAGAGGTTCCAACTTTCTCTTGCAGACTAACATCATCATTCTTGTCTTGAAAAATGTCTAAACTCGCATGCTCGCCATAAGCTGCATGTCTACAATCTTCTTCCTGCAACATAGGCTTTACACAATGGCAATCAACTTGAAAACCAACTTGACATGTTTTTGATTTAGAACTTGGAACAAAAGTTCTCTTTTAAGTTTCCAAACATGCCTTCATGGCTTTGGACTCTTCGCCATTAGATTTCACATAACCAAGACCAAATTTCTTAGGTGTTTCCTCAACCAAAATAGGATCAACCATGCCTTGTGCATGCTTGCCTAAACCCTTGCTTTCATAGCCCATTTTAAACATTAACTTGGACCCTATACCTCTAGTGTGCTTTACAAATGAACCTACACATATTTTTGAAGAGGAAACTAAAGACAAATTTGATTGAATTACCTCTGCTTCACGCATGTTCTTGGTCAAAGCCTCTTGGGCTTGATGGATCTGCATCTCCATCTCATGCATTCTTTGAAGAATTTCTTCCTTCTCTTGCTTCATAGCAACCAATTTCTCATGAAGTATAGTGCTTTATCTTCTATCTTCAAACAGAATCCGCACCATGTCCTTCAAGATGTAGAAGACACGCTTCATGTCTTCATCGAAGAATCTTGTGAAGGAGGAGGATTTTCAAACCTCACTTGAAGAAGTTGTCATCATGAAAATGAACTAAAATAACTTCAAAAAAATTCACAAAGCTTTCAAAACTATTGACAAAGCTTTTGAACAAAATGGTTGTAGAGACAAACTCATATTCAAGCAGCCAAACAACAAACCCTTTTATGCTTCAAGGGTTGCCTTGAGGTCCTTTGGGTAAGGAAGATGCCTTCATCCCTTATTCCTTCTTTACCTCTCCTGGACTTAGCTATCATTAGCTTTCCCTTGAACTTTAGAAAACTCAAGAAATAGTTAGTTTGAAAATAGTCAAATAGTCAAATTCTTTGCACTATGTAAACACCTTTCAAGTCAACCAAGCAAATTATTGCTCTGTCAATCAAGAAACCAAGTGATCTGATACCAAATTGATCTGAAAATGGGTTGGATAACTTTTTATTCATTTCAAGAACCTCCCACTCATTTAAACAAATAAAATATCTAGCTTGTACTTGACATTTTGCAGAAATTATGCTTGAAAGAGGTGTATGATTTTTAGCTGTTTAAGTGTCTTAAATCCATTTTTTTTGCTGAAATTAAACATGTGTAACAGCAAAATAATGCAGCAATAAAATATCCACACATAATGGAAAAATTAATCTACGAGTTCACCCGAATATCGTGGGCTATGTCTCCTTCAGCTTTTGTCATCTTGACTTGCTTCTTTGGGATTATGGTAAAGTTTCTTTTACAAGTTCCACACTTAACTCCAATGGCTAATGAAATGAACTAAATGGATTAGAATACCATCAATATCCCTATCATGGTTGTCTTCACTCTGCAAACAGATCTAGGATCCCTTAGACTTGATTCCGTCTGTCGGTGCTCTAAGCTACACTGAGCTTCTACATGGCACTAACTCCTTCATAATTATTTTACTATCCCTGAAACCACACCTACTATCTCCATCACACATCAGACACCAAATATCGATTGATCATTTGCTCAAAACGAGCACTACATCCCCAAACTAGGCCTTCCTCCACGGTTTTCCCTGGGCTGCCCAAAACTTCCCTTCAGATTATCGAGATCTATAAGTCATAAAATGGATATGTAAATACATTTATTGGATTCAAAATGAAAAAAAAATATTTAGGATAGACTATTGGTTCACTGAAATTGGCCTCTGGCTGCTCCGGTTTCGCCTCCAAAACCTGTCGGCACCCCTTGGCACAAGGGTCAACAAAAACTTCTCTGATGGGTTATCGACCTCTATAAGTCCTAAAAATATTCTGAAACTTTAATCAATGGATTTATAATGCTTATTATAGTCATAAATGACTACTTTTTTGCTGCATAAGGTCTCTAGATATCCTAGCTTGGCCCCGAACTACTACTGGCAAAAGCTGGCACTGATGGCCACTAGAACTTAACTGAAGCATATCTGCCTTCAAAAGTCATATAAAGGCTCTTAAA
Source organism: Pinus albicaulis (assembly GCA_034641835.2). NCBI lineage: Eukaryota > Viridiplantae > Streptophyta > Pinopsida > Pinales > Pinaceae > Pinus > Pinus albicaulis. Next base: position 2,772,683 of record CM076584.1, read on the forward strand.
ACCACACCATTAGTTCCATAACACATGAAACATCCAAAATTGACTATTGTATTTCTGAATAAGGCCTCTGGCTCCCCTGGCTAGGCCTCAAACTATCGTTGCCCCCTGGTGGCCCTAGTGGCCCCTTGAACTTCATTGTAGAAAAAACCTGCTCAAAATTTCTCTGATGGCTCTGAAACCCACTCCATTGAGTCTGGAATGTTGGAGATAGTCGAAATTGACTATTATCACTCCAAAATTGGGCGAATCTAGCTCAAGATAGAGCCTGAACTCATCTTTGCCTAGTGTCCCTTAAAAAACTCCACTAATTGTGGAGAAACTATAGTTAAATTAGGAATCTGTGCCAAAAATGGTGGGCGCTCCAAACTGATCATCAACCTGGCCGCTAGCACTAACCGTTACCGTCAAAAATCTTGGGCACATGTGCTAAGAATGTGCGGTCTTATTAAATGTCGGAGCGGATCAACCGGGCAACAAACATAACCGTCGGCTTAAAAACCCGCATGTGAACATGTTTTAATGTTTATCCGCAAGGTGTTATGGTTAATTAACCATTGCATAAAACATGAAAAAAATTTCCATGTGAATAGGTTGCAACCATCTACATAACCTTCGCGGTAAGGGCTTAATATTTTAGCTTGTGGTTCCAAGCGCCAGGCCACATGGGGAGGTTGGCCCTCCAAACCCCCATACCGAAACTCGTTAAACAATAAGTTAAACCGCTCTCTGTTAGTTGTTAAGAAATTTTGGTAGGTGGGTTGGTAACGCTCGACGTTGCAGGCGGGGAGGTCCTGCATTCGACTCTGGTGGAGTATCAAAAATTTTGATCGACCATTCCTAGGCCACGTGGCAGCCTCCAGGCCTGCCACGTGGCAGCTCCTAATTGGCCAAAATAATTCAAAAGTCAACCAATTGCCAAATCACCTGTTTCCACTTGTCCAACACTGATTGGACCGAATGGAATATTCTGAGGAATATTCCCTAGAATATTCTTTTTTTTATTTCCCAAAATTCCAAGTCAAGCTTGATCAAAGTCCAATTTTTGCAGTTTACTGAACTTTTCAAACTGCGATAACTTCTTCATACAGTGTCGGTTTTTCGAACCGTTTGCGGCGCCGAATCAAGGAGACGAGATATATCTATTTTCTTAAGTTCGGCACACTTATGAACACTTTGAATTTTGAGCTATCAATTAGGTCCATGATCCAGTTCTAATCACACCTCCCCATTAGGAATATTTTGGACCCCAAAAGATTGATATACTGATCTGTACAATAGATGAGAGTACAACACCCTCTTCTTTTCAGCCACCATTCACTTTCCTTGCATGGATAGTGCCTTTGAACCACAACTCTAAGGTAGTTGACACTTCCCTTCCTGGATGCGCTTGTCCTCCTGTTAAGAACTGTCTTCCTTGCACTCACTCGGAAATTTCTGGTGAGAAATTTTCAGAAGGTAGCTGAACATCACTGCCTTGATCATCGATCCAAGGTGGCTAAAAAAAACGTGAGATTACATCATAAAACATGCATACATAACTGAAATTTTCATATGTACAAATGAGTGTATGTCTTACTGTGTCAAGAAGTCAAACCACTTCTTACCAAGCCACTTCCACGACAACTTTTGTTGTTATAAATCTTCTTCATGTGAAACATTTGTTCTCACATTAATGATGGAATCCTTGGTTCCAATTTCGCCAGTCTTTCTGTCCTCTTGCTGCATGTGCTTGGGACGACTAGTTGGATGCAATGTCCAACATTGGGAAACAGCATGTCCCCTCTTTTGGAAATGTGTGCAAGTCTTATGCACTTTATTTGCTTCATTTTCTACCTGTATGCCTTCTTCCTCATCCAACATCTTGAAACATCGTGGTTAAACCGACCACAATATGCACAACAATTCTTTCTTCCATTTAAGCATACAAAATTTCCATGCCTTGCAAAAACATAATCAGCTTGACTATGGGAATAGTTATACCTCACATGTTGCTTTGCATGTCCATCCTTTTTTCCTTCTTGAGGAGATGAACTATTAGAGGTTCCATCTTTCTCTTGCAGACTAAAATCATCGTTCTTTTCTTGAAAACTGTCTGAACTCGCATGCTCGCCATAAGTTGCATGTCTACAATCTTCTTCCTGCAACAAAGGCTTTACATAATGGAAATCAACTTGAAAACAAAATTGACATGCTTGTGATTTAGAACTTGGAACAAAATTTCTCGTTTAAGTTGCCTCACATGCCTTCATGGCTTTGGAGTCTTCTCCATTAGATTGCACATAACCAAGACCGAATTTCTTCGGTCTTTCCTCAACCAAAATAGGATCAACCATGCCTTGTGCATGCTTGCCTAAACCCTTGCCTTCATACCCATTTTAAACATTAACTTGGACCTTATACCTCTAGTTTTCTTTTCAAATGAACCAACACATATTACTGAAGAGGAAACTGAAGACAAATTTGAGTGAATTATCTCTGCTTCACACATGTTCTTGGTCAAAGCCTCTTGGGCTTGATGGAGCTCCATCTCCATCTCATGCATTCTTTGAAGAATTTCTTCCTTCTCTTGCTTCATAGCAACAAATTTCTCATGAAGTATAGTGCTTTCTCTTCTATCTTCAAACAGAATCTCCAAAATGTCCTTCAATATGTAGAAGTCACGCTTCATGTCTTCATCGAAGAATCTTGTGAAGGAGGAAGATTTTGAAACCTCACTTGAAGAATTTTTCATCACGAAAATGAACTAAAATAACTTAAACAAAATTCACAAAACTTTCAAAACTATTGACAAAGCTTTTGAAAAAAATGGTTGTAGAGACAAACTCTTATTCAAGCGGCCAAACAACAAATCCTTTTCTGCTTCAAGGGTTGCCTTGAGGTCCTTTGGGTAAGGAAGATGCCTTCAGCCCTTCTTCCTTCTTGACCTCTCCTAGACTTAGATATCAGTAGCTTTCCCTTCACCTTTAGCAAAATCAAGCAACAGTCAATTGGCAAACAATCAAACAGTGAAATTCTTTGCACTGTTTAAACACCTTTCAATTCAAACAAGCAAGCTATTGCTCTGTCAATCAAGCAACCAAGTGCTCAGATACCAACCTGATCTGAAAATGGGTTGAATAACTTTTTATGCTTTTCAAGAACCTCCCACTCAGTTAAACAAATAAAAGATCTAGCTTGTACTTGACATTTTGCAGAAATTGTGCTTGAAAGAGGTGTACGATTTTTAATTTTTTAAGTGTCTTAAATCCATTTGTTTTTGCTGAAATTAAGCATGTCTAACAGCAACATAATGCAGCAGTAAAACATCCACACATAACAGCAAAATTAATCTATGAGTTCACCCGAATATCATGGGCTACATCTCCTTGAGCTTTTGTCATCTTGACTTGGCTCTTTGGGATTATGGTAAAGTTTCTTTTACAAGTTCCACACTTAACTCCAATGGTTAATCAACTGAACCAAAGGGCTTAGAATACCATCTATATCCCTGTCATGGTTTTCATCACTCTGCAAACAGATCTAGGCTCCCTTAGACTTGATTCCTTCTGTCAGTGCTGTTAGAGTCTGTCTTTACATCCCTCCGTCAGAGATCATTTCTCTTATTGCATTTCATTTTTAGGTGTCTCATTCTGCTCATTCATCTGCATTCTGTTAGGGGCATGCCATCATCTAACGGAAGGGCTTTTGTTTTCTCATTCTCCCTCATGCTTGTGCCTGCTGGGTTGGTCGAAATCTATCAAAATTCATTAAAGTTCATTTCAGTCATTTAGAGTCATAGGTGGTATGTTGGTCAAAAAAGAGTCATTTCAGTCATTAGGTCTAGGCTTTGGTCTTCAGAATGTCAAATAATGCCCGCAGGCCATGAGGATGTCTTCAATAAGTTTTCATTTCAAGATTTTCATCATCAATAATGCTCAAGGATGTTTCTTCTTCAAAACTCTATTTTGAGGAAGAAATCATCAAATTAATTGTTTGTAATAAATATGTATTTTTAAAGTTTTTCGCCATGAAGTATTTCAAATGCAGCCCTGGTCATCCTTTTTCTAAATCCAACGCCACCATCCCTGCAAAAAATCAACCAAGAAAGCCATCAATTCAACCAAAAATCAAAAAGGAAACTTGAAAAACAGAGTTGTATTAAAATGTGAAAAAGTGCCAAGCCAAAACATTACAAAAGTGGGTCTTTACAAAGAGAAAATCAAAGCCATGACTTTATAAAGATATTTTCATTGTTTGAAAAGCCATTTGCATCCAAGACATCAAAGAAAGTCAAAATTTAGTGGTGAGAGGGCGAATCTGTCATTTTGAAACCACGACTGTGTGTTAAGACTCTGCGCGGCGCACATAGGCTGCGCGACGCACTGGGCCTCCTGCCACAGTGCATTTTTCCACTGGCGCGGCGCATCCACGAGACGCGGCGCACTAGGCTTGTGCGCGGCGCACAGGGTCGACAGGATAAAAAATAATCATCATTTGCACCAAAATCAAAATAGTTCATCTTGATCGCTCCAAGTAAGTTTGTGAGCTCTTTGCCGTTGATTTTAGTTTGCATTGACTGTTATTTGGAGGAAGGAATTTGAAAGTATGATTGGGCAAATCACAAACCCTCTCATGTGATGAAAACTGTTCCATAGGGTTTATGCTTGAAATTTAAAGTGTGGTTGTTGGTGCCAGTTTGTAAACTCCATTCTCACTTGTGTTTCCTTTCCTCCTTGTTGTCACACTACTATCATAATCCCCTCTCCTATTCCCTCTGTCCCAAAACAATCATATCCTTTGTACCCATTTTCCCTATCACTACACCCTATTAGCCCTCCCCCTTTCATATCATTTATAAATTCCCAATTCCCAAAACATTCAAGGACTGTCTTCATATCCTTGATTTCACTTAGCTTAAATATATCTTGTCATTTCATTTATCCCTATCTCTAAAAACTACATTTCCCATCATCATCTCCCACTCCCATATCACTTATAAAATCCCCAAATCCCGAAGTCCCCCAAGCAGTCAAGTGACTGTCCTCACACTCAAATTTCACTTGACATTCCATTATACCCACTGTAATAGTTCCTCACAGTCTCTCATTACATACTTGGCACATTGGGTATTGAAAGACAAACTCTTGTTTTCACCACATATATATCAGCATATACTTGTGATACACCTTGCTTTCAGCACCATGACAGAGACAGATTCATCATATGAGAAAGAATATGAGCAGGACAGTGACTCAACCGCAGAGCTAAATGTACCAAGGAGGTCTCATAAAAGTGGCAGGCACGTCAGAGAAGAGCCCACTTCCTTGACTCAATTGCAGGCCTGCCCGCTTGCAATGGCATGCTTTCAGCAACATTCATGTTTTCAGTATTGTGAGATGATTGCTCAGATTCAGCATCATCAGGAGTTGGTTCGCTTATTTGTCCTACATTTGCGTGATGGCCATGTAAACCTTGTTGGAGTGAACTTCACATTGACACCAAAAACCATTTCTCAGGCGACCGGGATACCAAACATAGGTGAACAGTGGAATAAGAGACAACAGTTGGATAGAGCATATTATGAACCTTACATCAGGCCTGGTTATATGAGGCATCTCAGCAGGGTGTTTCCTTTTAGATTCTTGAAGGAGTCCTATGCGCCATTAATGAAGCTCATCATTAGATACTTCAGTTGCGAGGGTAGATTCTCACGCCTTTATGCATACCACATCAGACTGTTGATGCATTTCACGAGAGTGAGACTGATGAATATTCCATTCTTCATGTGCCGAAACATAGAGCGGATGACTACCCTTGTGCAGAAGAAGACTCCAGAGCAGCAACATAACAGCATTTATCATTATGCACTCATCAAGATGATTGTGGTACATCAGGTTGGATTGCAGGGCATTGCATGGGAGGAGTTAATTTCCTGTGACTTCTTTACAGCCCCTCAGCCTCCTCCAGAGATTGTTCACGATGCAGGTGAGCCTTCACATCAGTTTGAGGTTCCTGAGACAGAGCCTATCAGTGTTCCAGTGTGTGTTACCTATCAGAGAGGTACCAGAGCCTTATTTGCAGCAGCACGATGAGTACTATCTCCACCCGGGGTGGAAGGGGTCTTGTTAACTTCGACAGCAGCGTGAGTACTATCTCCACATGGCGTGGAAGGGGTCTCGCCTTCTACATCAGCACATGTACAGGATAGAGGCAAGAAGCCAATGCAGGATGAGGGCCCCTCAGGAGGCCAAGATACTGATTTTATATTGATCGATGTTGATTCGAGCTCTCCCAGCTCAAAGATGAAAGAAATCATCTAGGAGAAGAAAGCTGAGATCGACACACTGACCGAGAAATTGCAAAGAGCTCAGTGGGTTATAAATTACTTGGAGCAGTGGAATAAACAATTGGAGGATCAGCAAACACTCATAGAGTTGCGACAAATCCGTGAAGACCGTGAATTGGCCCGAAAGAGACCAGGTGACATGACAGCATTTGAGCGGGAGACTTGCCTTATGAGAGTCAAAATTCACCTTGAGAAAATATTGGCGAAGGCCAATAGGGACAAAGACATGCTCAGACATATGAAGAACCACTATTGGGCCCGCACACATGTTTGCAAAGCGAAAATGAAGATCCTGAAAGCGAGGCTGAGAAGGGCACTAAGGAGGTGCAAAGGCCCGATCCACTTAAAATCTTGGCCGAAGCTTCTTTGGCTGAGCATGAAACTTGATGGGGGACCTTCACTCCAAATTTCAGCAATTTTGGGGAAAATTTTGTCATTTTTGAAATTTTGGTCGCAAAACAGATTTTTCCGTCCGACTCGTCGCGCCACTTGGCGCGCGCTTACGTTTGAGAGATCTTCTGGAGGAAAAATTGATATTTTTGAGTTTTTTATGATAAATTATTCATGTTCAGAAATGGATGAGAAATTTCATCAAGTTCTAGATGGTCTTAAGGGTCAAAAACACTCCAAAAATGGCCTTTCTGCCACTTTTTGCACCAGCAGGAACTAGTCTTGGGAGATTGAAGTTTTGGAGGGGAAAATGACTTGGGTTGGATAGTAGACAGACAGGGCTTTCCAACGAGCTATCATGAGCTCAATTTGGACTTCGGGAAGTGCCTCAACAACAGGCCCAAAGTGGCGCGACGCATTAAGTTTTTGGGCGCGGCGGATAGAGAAATTTGGCCTCATTTTGACTCTTCAGCTCAGAAATTCGCCCAGTTTTGACTAGTTTCACTTTTTGATGTAACTATTGATCTATAATTATGTAATTTGATGTTTATGATGTAATTTTGGCTCATTTTTACTTGTTCTAGAGGATTCATTCACTAAAAAGTGAAAATTAAGTGAATGGATCAGTTTCCTAGCATATAGAGGCAAGTTGTTTGATTGCCTAGATTTCAGTTCCTAGTTTAGAATTGGTTGAAACAGCTCCTAGAAGGATGAGCTTGACCCCTAGAGGCATGGGAAGGGGTTAGGATGGTCTATATCATGTATTTTCTGAGCCATTTTCAGGGTTGGACTTTTGGGAATAGTTTGGCACCTCATTGTATATTCATTTCATATTTTTGGCAAAGGAAAGACCAGAGTTTTGCAGCACTTGTTGAGATCCTTGTGGCTATGAGTTTTGATGATGTTTTTCTCCATGTATCTGTAAGTTTCATTAATTTTTATGTATGCCATTTCCCTTCTCTTTGCTTCTGAATTAAACAAATGAGTAACTAAGGTAGAATTCATTAGTTTGCTGGTGCTTTGCCTTAAACTTTTGTTTAGTTTTATATGTTTTCGTCAGTTTGAAGAGGATCCTTTCACCCTCTTGCCCTCTTCAGCTCCTCAACAGTATTTTTCATCCATTCATTTAATCTAAGACATCAAATTCATTGCCTTCCCTGCCCCAACTTGAACTCTACAAGAATTTGGCCTCATCCCCAAGCCCAAAATTGCCTTTCCCTTTCTCCAACAGAAACCCTTAAAAAAAATCATTTCAAACTCCTTGATTAATATACCTAGCCTAAAATTAGCACTCATTTCAGTCATCTCAAGGCCTATCGATACATTTTTCTTGAGATTGACCCGGAGAGAGCCCTCTCCTTTTCTGGTAGGGCTAGCTACCAAACTGAGCGTGGTTTGGTGTTACCCTGAATCCCGCCTTCCTTTAGCCTAAGGTGGATTTAGGCAATAACAAGTGCTCTGAGCTACAGTGAGCTTCTACATGGAACAAACTCCTTCAGAATTATTTTACCGTCCCTAAAACCCACCTACTGTCTCCATCACACATCAGACACCAAATATCAACTGATCATTTTCTCAAAACGAGCACTGCATCCCCAAATTAGGCCTTCCTCCATGGTTTGCCCTGGGCTGCCCAAAACTTCCCTTCAGCTTCTCGAGCTCTAGCAGTCATAAAATGGCTCTTAAATTCCATTAATTGGATTCGTTAATTCCAAAAATAGTTAGGATGGACTATTGGTTCATTGAAATTGGCCTCCCATTGCTCAGGTTTCACCTCCAACACTTGTTGGCACCCCCTGGCACTAAGTTCAAAGAAAACTTATCTGATGGGTTCTAGACCTCTAGGAGTCCTCAAAAGCTTCTAAAACCTTCATTAATGGATTCAAAATTCTGATTACAGTCATAAATGACTATTGGTTCGCTGCATAAGGTCTCTTGATTCCCTGGCTAGGCCCCGAACTGCTGCTGGAAAAAGCTGGCACTTATGGCCCCTGGAATTTCACTAAAGCATATAAGCCTTAAAAATTCCTCTATAGGCTCTGCAAACCATACCATTAGTTCCATAACATATGAAACATCCCAAATTGACTATTTTATTTCTAAATAATGCCTCTAGCTCCCCTGGCTAGGCCTCAAACTGTTGTTGCCTCCCAGTGGCCCTAGTGGCCCCTTGAACTTCACTAAAGAAAAAATCTGCCTAAAAGTTCTCTGATGGCTCTGCAACCCACTCCATTGAGTCTGGAATGTTGGAGATAGTCTAAATTGACTATTGGCGCTCCAAAATTGGGCGAATCTAGCACAAGACAGAGCCTAAACTCATTTCTTCTCAGTGTCCCTTAAAAAACTCCACTAATTGTGGAGAAACTGCAGTTAAAATAGGAATTTGCGCCAAAAATGGTGGGCGCTCCAAACTCACCGCCAACCTAGCCGCTAGCACTAACCGTTACCGCCAAAAATCTTGGGCACATGTGTTAAGAATGCACAGTCTTATTAAATGTTGGAGTGGATCAATCGGGCAACAAACTTAACTGTCAGCTTAAAAAACTGCATGTGAACATGTTTTAATGTTTATCTGTCGGGTGTTACGGTTAATTAACCTTCGCTTAAAACATGAAACCTTCTAAAATGTGAACATTTCGCAACCGTCTGCAAAACCATCGCGGTAAAGGCTTAATATTTTAGCCTGTGGTTCCTGGCGCCAGGCCACATGGGGAGGGTTGGCCCCTTAGGGCTGGCCCTCCAAACCCCCGTACCTAAATTGGTTAAACAATAAGTTAAACCGCTATTTGTTAGTTTTTAAGAAACGTTGGTAGGCGGGTTGGTAATGCTCGGCGCTGCAGGCAGGGAGGTTCTGCGTTTGACTCCGGTGGAGTCTCAAAAATTTTGATCGACCATTCCTTGGCCACGTGGTAGCCTTCGGGCCTGCCACGTGGCAGCTCCTAATTGGCCAAAAAAATTCAAAAGTCAACCAATTTCCAAATCATCTGTTGCCACTTGTCCAATGCTGATTGGACCGAATGGAATATTTTAGGGAATATTTTGAGGAATATTCCCTGGAATATTCTTTTTTTAATTTCCCAAAATGCCAAGTCAAACTTGCTCAAAGTCCAATTTTTGCAGTTTACTGGACTTTCCAAACTTCGATAACTTCTTCATACGGTGTCGGTTTTTCGAACCGTTCACGGTGTCGGAATCAGAAAGATGAGATCTATCTAGTCCCTCAGGTTTGGCACACTTCCGAACACTTTGAATTTTGAGTTATCAATTAGGTCCATGATCCAGTTATGATCATTAGGCCTGGTCAGGTCAAGTTTTTAATCAAGTTTTATATTATTAGCATTGTCTTCAAGTAATTTATCATTATGTAAAGTCTTAAGAAGTTATGGGTAGTGGTCTGGAGGCTGACCTTGAATTGTGGCTGAGATCTTTGGACTGCACTCTCTGAACTGAATATTTTGGGCTATAACCACACTCAAGTAGCCTTGTGCATGTGGTTGGAGGGTCAAAACCTCACTCATGAAGGCTTGTGAATGCATTTGGGAGTCTAGGTCACTGAAAATTGCAATTTAGTTCAGGGTTTGGTCACCTGGGTGGTTCTTTGGCCCCTTAGTGTATTATAAGCCCGGTAGGATGCCATTTTGTGGAAAGTAAGTCTCAGTTGTTAGCCCCACTTCCATAATAGAAGCTTGGAGGTCAGGCCATTTCATAGTAACTCTTTGTCTCATGCTTACCCTGACAAACTGGTGGAATTAGGTAAATTTAGGAGGGGTGGTTACAGGTGTTGGAAATACTGAGAGGGGGGGTGAATCAGTATTCCTTTCAATTAGAGCATTAGTTGATCTTCAATTATTATCAGTGTTTGTACAATGATAGCAGTAAACAAGAGGAACACAAATGCACACAGTTTTTAAGGTGGAAACCCACTCTGGGACAAAAACCACCTAATGCTTTTCTAATAATTCTTTAATATTCAACTTCAATTGAAAATAAAGCTCCAACTTCCTAGAATCTAGAAAAGCATTCTTCTCCAGCTCCCACTGGATGGACGGCTCAACGACCATGTCACTTCGGTAGTCAACTGAACAGATACCCCAAAACTCAATGAGCTACAACCCACCCTAGCACCACCCTACCACCCTATAGAAAAATAAAAGAAGAATGGACTCCCATACCAGGGAAAATGGTCCACTTTACAATGATATAGAATGATGTAGAAGAAGAATATATACTATACCATAACCCCAACTTTGATACAACCACCTAATGATAATCCTAGACCTCCCAGCACTGCCTCTTCAACCCTTGGCAGATAGACACTAGTACAATTTGTACAATAATGTATTTACAATGACTAAGTACAATGATACCTTTACAATGATTGTATGCAGTGCCGCCCACTTGAAGACTTCATATGATGAACTTATTTCTTCTGTTATGCACCTTGGTTGCTTCTCTTGTCATGCTACCCTCTGTTGCACCTTTCTTTTCTTTTCTGCCATAGAAAGTCTAGTCCTTTGCAACCCTTGACAACACATGATCTAGCTTTTTCTTGCCTTCTAGGAGCTCGATATTGAATCTGATGTATCTCTGTCATTTCAAATCCTCAATATCTGATTTTCAGTCTTTTAGTAGTCCTCTAAGTCATCTTTCCAATGCCACAAGTCTGACCCAATTTGGATTCTTGAAGAGATATTTATACCCAATCTCTCACAATTCCCTAATTATGGACTGTTTCAGCAAAGCGCACTTGTATGGCGTGCCACATGTCACTATTTCTTCATTTGTTTCTGAAATTGATAGAGCTAAAATTACAGACTGTGAAATATCTTCCAATTTTTACAAATTTCCAATCTGATACTCAGAGAGAGAGTTATGACGATTTTACCAATGTCACTTCTTTGAGATGAATTTCGGGAGCATGCAAAAACCATGACTTACAGAGATCTGTCTCAAAATGTTGTGCACCTTGATCTAAATTTTCTGCTGACTTCCTTAGGATTTTCTTAGCCTCATAAAATTTCAGCTTACGAACCTTCGTAGAAAAAAAGTTAGAAGCGAAAAAGCCAAGATGACCTGTTTTAGATAGCCGAATCCCTTGCATGAGGAAATGAAGATCACAATTTATATGAATGCTTAAGTTGAGAGGGCTTCAACAGGTGAACGTGGGAGGGATTTTAGGAGCATAAAAAATATTAATTATGACTTTTCAATGACCCATGCCCCAACCCCATGGGGTTTTAGCCCACTAACGGGGGTACAAACTTCAAACATGAGTATCTCTCAAACCGTGAAGAATTACATGGCGTGCCATATATCAACGGAAACATCTCGACAAGTAGAAACCATAAAAAGCCTTATTGAGCTAGAATATATTAATTTGGTAGGTCCAAATTACCATGCAATAAAGGTTAGCCCCTGGTGCTCCTTGGGTTGACATCAATGAAAATCGTTGATCAACAATCTCCCCCTTTGGCATTGATGGCAACATAGGTACTCCCCCTGCAATCATGACACCTCTTCCTAAAACATTCTCTCCCCCTTTGACATCAATGGAAAAGGGTAACTCACCCTAAAACACAACCATCCTACGGACCTGTACGCACTTCCACTCCCCCTAACACACAACCATCCTACAAACCTGTAATCTAATGAGAACTTGGGAGAATCCCAAGCTTCTAACAAATATTTTCAAATGATTCATGAGGTAAAGGTTTAGTGAAGATATCAGAAATTTTTTCTTTTGTACAAACATACTCAAGTTTGATATTCTTTTCAGTGACTTGTTCTATGAAAAAATGATATTTGATCGGAATGTGTTTTGTTTTTGAATGCATGATAGGATTCTTGGAGATGTTGATGGCACTAGCGTTGTCACAAAATATGGGAATAGGCTCACTGAATTGTACTTGAAGAACTTGCAAAGTTTGTTTCATCCAGGGAATGAGTACAACAATCCTTTGCTTTCTGTGTATTTTGCTTCTATTGTGAATAACGAGATTGAATACTGTTTTTTCTCAGCACCATGATACGAGACAAGCCACTGGATGATTTATCTTTTTGTTACTCTTATGATTATCAACACAACCTGCCCAATCTGCATCTGTAAAGGCTTGAATAATGAGATTATTACCCTTGGGATACCAAAAGCCATATTCTGCTGTTCCCTTTAGATATCGAAGAATTCTTTTGACGACAATAATATGTGATTTTTTTGGTGCTACTTGGAATCTTGCTACTTGTCCAATTGCTTGCATAACATCTGGCCGAGAGGCAGTTACATATAGAAGACTACCAATCATAGATCTGTACAACCTCTGATCCACATCCTTAAATGAGTTGTCTATGCTCAATTTGCAACCTGTTACCATCGGAGTAAGGATGGGTTTGCAATCTTCCATTTTTAGTTTCTTGAGCATTTCCTTGATGTACTTGGCTTGACATATAAATATTCCTTTCTCTTGCTAAGATATTTGAAGCCCCTAAGAAGTATGTCAGCTCACCAAGTAAAGACATCTCAAACTCACTTTGCATCTTTGTAGAAAATTTCTTACTTAGTCGATCATCATTGCTACCAAATATTATATCATCGACATATACCTCAATGATTGTTAAATTATCTTTATCTATTTGTACATAAATATTGCTATCAAAAGTACCTTTCTTGAACCCTTATTGAAGTAGATATCCATCAAGACGAGCATACCATGCCCTGGGAGCTTGCTTGAGACCATATAGAGCCTTCTTTAACCTGCAAACATAGTCTTCTTTTTCTGATAGTAGAAAACCTTCAGGTTGTTCAATGTAAACTTCTTCTTATAATTCTCCATTCAAAAATGCTGACTTAACATCCATTTGGTAGACTTTGATTTTTCTTGAACATGCATAGGCGAGAAACATTTAGATGGCTTCCATTCTGGAAACTGGTGCAAATGTTTCGTCAAAATCAATTCCTTCCACTTGTGCATAGCCTTTGCAAACCAATCTTGCTTTGTTTCTGGTAACCTTCCCATCTTCATTTAATTTGTCCCTGAACACCCATTTAGTCCCAATGAAATTTTTATCTTTTGGTCGTGGAACTAATTCCCAGGTGTTATTCTTCTCAATTTGATCCAATTCTTCATTCATAGCTGCTACCCAATGTTCATTCTGGCTATCTTCCTCAAAACTACTAGGCTCAAATGTTGCTAGAAAATCAACGTGATCTTGTTGTGATGAACGAAGCTATCGACCTTCATTTATGTCACCAATGATTTGATTTGATGGATGGTTATTTTGAATCCACTCTTTTGTTCTCCTTGGAGGAGATTCTTGTTGTTGTTCTGGTATATATTGATGATCATTTTTTACTTCTTCCTCGTTGATAGTTGCTTCTTGTTCTACAATTTTATCTGTGTCGTTTTCAGCCTCTGTCTCAAGTTTCAAAGATTCTAGATCCTCATCATTACTCGCTAGAACAACATCTTCGTCAAATGTAACATTTATGCTCTCCACTATCGTTTTCATCGTAGATTATAGCATTTTAGGCCTTTATTTTTTGTGAGTAACCAACAAAGATACCTTCCTTGACACGTGAAAAAAACTTACCCAAATTTTTATCTTCTCTTTTGATATAACATTTTCTTACGAAGATTCTCAAATATTTTACATTAGTAGGTTTTCCTTTCCATAATTCATATGGGTCTTGTTGTAATTATTTCTAAGAAGACCGGTTGATAATGAAGATTGTCGTATCAATTGCTTGAACCCATAATTTTTCATCCAATTTTGAGTCCTTCAACATTGTTCTACCCATTTCCTGTACAGTTCTATTCTTTCTTTCAGCAACTCCATTTTGCTGAGGTGTTCGTGCTATTGAAAATTGCCTTTTTATTCCATTTTCGTCACAGTATTGCTGGAATAATTTGGATGTGAATTCTCCACCATTATCTGATCTTAAACACTTTATTTTCAAATCAGTTTCATTTTCAACCAACTCCTTGTAGATCTTAAAGCATCAAATGCTTCAGTTTTTTCTTTAGGAAACTGACGGCTGTCATCCTGGTATAGTCATCTATCATTAACATGAAATATAATTCTCCGTCTAAGCCTTTTGTTCTCACAGGACCACATAGAACAGTATGTATCAATTCCAATGGATGTGATGAAAAGTGTTCTTTTGTTTTAAATTGGACTTTTGTCTGCTTGCCATGCCGACATGCCTCACATAGTGTGTTGGAAGGTTTTGAGATTTTTGGCATTTCTCGTATTGCTTCCTTTTTGCTTATCCTGACAAGATTGTCAAAGTTTATGTGACCCATTCGTTTGTGCCATAACCAACTTTCATCTTCTTTAGCTAGTAGACATGCTTTAGTCGCTTCATCCATAACATATATGTCGTTTGGAGCTCGACTTGCTGTAGCCACAATTTTACCATACCTGCCTTTCCTGATTTCACATTTTTTGGAGTTTAATAGCATTGTGTGTCCTTGATCACACATTTGTCCAACACTGAGCAGATTTTGATTCATGTTTTTGACCAATAGAACATTCTTGGCTATAACATCTTTGCTTCCGAGAGTGACGGTACCTGATCCTATAACATTTGAAGATCCATCATTTCTAAAGGATATGGTTCCATCCTTCTTCTCTTTCAGAGATAAAAATTTCCTTCTATCTCCAGTCATATGCGTTGAGAAACCGCTGTCAACATACCACACATCTTTCTTTTTTTTGAGCCTTGAGAGCGAGAGCACAATTATCAGTCTTCTTCTTCTTCCATGTTCGTTCATTTTGTGGCTTAGAAGATTCTTCTGGAGGATTTTCAAGTCTGTAGTCTCTAGCTATGTGTCCAAAGTTCTGACATTTGTAACATTCCGTATTATTTCTTAAATTTTCAAATCTATTGATGTTTCGTTGAGCCCTGAGAGGTTCATATTTGAAGAATCTCTTGGAATTGTATTGGTTCATAGGGTACGTGCAACATTCTACAGCTTTATGACCAAATTTTCCACATGAATAACAATAGCCATGAAAAATATGTTGGTACCTGGATGAAAATCTTTGTCGAGGAATCGTTTTCCAAGGATGTGCTTGTGAATCTTGTCCAATAAAGTCTTCATGTATGTCAGATCTCATAGGTTCATTGTATTTTGTTGTAGAAGGTCCTGCTTCTTCTTCTTTGTAACCGAGGCTAGTTCTGTCGTTGTAAGATCGTTGATTGTTGATGAGTTCTTCCAATGCCCTTGAGCTGTTGGCATAGTTTTGGACAGTTTTTCTCTTCTTCACTTCCTTACACAGCGAGACTACTTCGGCTTCTAATGCTTCCCTTTCTTGGTTGCCTTCTTCCAACTTCTTTTGAAGTGACTCTTCAATACATTTGTGTTCTTCAACCTCAATTTTGAGACCTTGAACTTGTTCTTCAAGAGTGTTGGAACGGATCTTCTCAACATTGAGCTCTTTTATAAGCTTGATTTCCTCCTCATAAAATTCTTCTATATTCAACCCTTCTTCTTCATTGTTTGATACTTCTTGTTTATTTTGCTTGGCCATAAACAATACTTTCTCATTGGCTTCTTCTTTGTTGTCACTTTCTTCATCGGATGAGGAGCTATCTTCTTTAGAGAGAAAGTTCCTTTTGGATCCTTTATTTTTGCCTTGCTTGTTGAATTTCTTAAAGCCTTTATTTCCTTTTGAGTTGCCATCACTTTTGTTTGGACATGTTTCTACAAAATGCACAACCTCACCACAACCGAAACATATCAATGGAAGTTTACCTTTGAAATTTCCCTTACCAGGTTTTAGTTTTCTCGTAAAGTAAGCATATTCTTCATCTGAAAGACCTTCTCCATCATATCCCTTTTCTTCACACTTGCAGGTGCATGTCATTTCAATTGAAGGTTGTTTGTCCTTATTGGTTTGCTTAGATGCAACGAACGCAATTTCTATATTTTAAGTACCCTTTTCTTCATCAAGTATCATTTCATATGCTATGAGAACTCCATGTAATTCTTCCTTGGTGATTTTGTCCAGATTTGCACTGTATTCTAAGACCGATACCTTTGGGTTGAATCTCCCTAGTAACGTTCTAAGAATCTTCCGTATAATAGTCTTCTCGTCAACTGGCTATCCCAATCCTTCCAGAGTATTGGTTATTTTATCAACATATTGGCAGTATGCAGCAATGTTGCAATCTTCTTTCATTCTAAGTTGATCAAATTTTGCTCTATAGATTTGAAGCTTTGCTTCTTTGACATTTGAGTCACCTGCATATATATTCTCAACCTTGTCCCATACATTTTTGGCAGTTTTACAACCCAACACCTTATGATAAGTAGATTCAATAAGTCCACTGATAACAATATTCTTTGCTTTTGCATCATTTACCAAATTCTTCTTACCTTGTTCATCCGTGGTTGATGTAAATCCATTTTGAACAGTGTCCCATACTTTGTAACCTTGCGCCAAGAGATAGACCTCCATTCTTCCTTTCTAGAGTGCATAATTATTTTCATTGAATAAAGGTACACCATTCTTGGTATGCTCCATGACCTCCTTCCAGCTGTTAAACTGCTATTGTAGGAACCAAGCTCTGATACCAATTGTTGGAAATACTGAGAGGGGGGGTGAATCAGTATTCCTTTCAATTAGAGCATTAGTTAATCTTCAATTATTATCAGTGTTTGTACGATGATAGCAGTAAACAAGAGGAACACAAATGCACACAGTTTTTAAGGTGGAAACCCACTCCAGGACAAAAAACACCTAATGCTTTTCTAATAATTCTTTAATATTCAACTCCAATTGAAAATAAAGCTCCAACTTCCTAGAATCTAGAAAAGCATTATTCTCCAGCTCCCACTGGATGGACGCTCCAACGCCCAATATTCTTCAGTAGTCAACTGAATGGATGCCCCAACACCTAATGAGCTACAGCTCACCCTAGCACCACCGTACCACCTTATAGAAGAATAAAAGAAGAATGGACTCCCGTACCAGGGAAAATGGTCCACTTTACAATGATATAGAATGATGTAGAAGAATAATATATACTATACCATAACCCCAACTTTGATACAACCACCTAATGATGATCCTAGTCCTCCCAACACTGTCTCTTCAACCCTTGGCAGATAGACACTAGTACAATTTGTACAATAATTTATTTACAATGACTAAGTACAATGATACCTTTACAATGATTGTATATAGTGCTGCCCACTTGAAGACTTCATATGATGAAATTCTTGCTGCTGTTATGCACCTTGGTTGCTGCTCTTGTCACGCTACCATCTTCTGCACCTTGTTTTCCTTTTCTGCCATAGAAATTCTGGTCCTTTGCAACCCTTGACAACACATGATGTAGCTTTTTCTTTCCTTCTAGGAGCTCGATATTGAATCTGGTGTATCTCTGTCATTTCAGATCCTCAATATCTAATTTTCGGTCCTATAGTATTCCTCTGAGTCATCTTTCCAATGCCATAGGTCTGACCCAATTTGGATTCTTGAAGAGAGATTTATACCCAATCTCTCACAATGCCCTAATTATGGATTGTTTCATCATAGCGCACTTGTACGGAATACCACGTGTCACTGTTTCTTCATTTGTTTCTAAAATTGACAGAGAGAAAATTACAGACTGTGCACTATCCATAAATTTTTACGGAATTCTAATCCGATACTCAGAGAGAGAGTTATGATGAATTTACCAAGGTCACTTCTTTGAGATGAATTTTAGGAGCCTGCAAAAACCCTGACTTACACAGATCATATCTCCAAAAATATTGCGCACCTTGATCTAAAATTTTCACTGCAACTTCTTCAGGATTTTGGCTTCGCCTCATTAAAATTTCAGCTTCTTAACCTTCGTAGAAAAAAAGTTAGAGCGAAAATTCCAATATGACCTGTTTCAGATGGCTGAATCCCTTGCATAAGGAGGAAATGAAGATCACAATTTATATGAATGCTTAAGTTGAGAGGCGCTTCAACAAGTGAACGTGGGAGGGATTTTAGGAGCATAAAAAATATTAATTATGACTTTTCAATAACCCATGCCCCAACCCCATGGGGTTTTAGCCCACTAACTGGGGGTACAAACTTCAAACATGAATATCTCTCAAACCGTGAAGAATTACATGGCGTGCCATATATCAACGGAAACATCTCGACAAGTAGAAACCATCAAAAGAATTATTGACCCATAATATATTAATTTGGTAGGTCAAAATTCCCATGCAATATTGGGTTAGCCCCTGGTGCTGCTTGGGTTGACATCAATGACAACTGCTGATCAACAATCTCCCCCTTTGGCATTGATGGCAACACAATTACTCCCCCTGCGATCATGGCACCTCTTCCTACAAAATTCTCTCCCCCTTTAACATCAACGACAAAGGGTAACTCCCTCTGAAACACAACCATTCTACGGACCTGTGCACACTTCCACTCCCGCTGACACACAATCGTCCTGCAAACCTATACACACTTCCACTCCAGCTTTATATTCTTGAAAAAGGAAAATCTAATGAGAACTTGGGAGAATCCCAAGCTTTTGACGAAGATATTCAAATGCTTCACGAGGTAAAGTTTTAGTGAAGATATCAGCAATTTTTTCTTTTGTACAAACATACTCAAGTTTGATATTCTTTTCAGCGACTTGTTCTCTAACAAAATGATATTTGATCGGAATGTGTTTTGTTTTTGAATGCATAACAGGATTCTTGGAGATGCTGATGGCACTAGTGTTGTCACAGAATATGGGAATAGGCTCACTAAATTGTACTTGAAGATCTTGCAAAGTTTGTTTCATCCAAAGGACTTGAGTACAACATGATGCTGCTGCAATGTATTTTGCTTCCGCTGTAGATAACGAGATTGAAGTTTGATTTTTTCTCAACCATGATACGAGACAACCACCTAGATAGAATGTTGCTCCACTAGTACTCTTACGGTCATCAATGATTCCTGCCCAATCTTCATCTGCAAAGGCTTGAATAATGAGATTGTTACCCTTGGGATACCGCAAGCAATATTCTTCTGTGCCCTTTGGATATCGAAGAATTCTTTTGGCGACGATAATATGTGATTCTTTTGGTGCTGCTTGGAATCTTGCTACTTGTCCAACTGCTTGCATAACATCTGGTCGAGAGGCTGTTACATATAGAAGACTACCAATCATAGATCTGTACAACTTCCGATGCACATCCTTAAATGAGTCGTCTATGCTCAATTTGCAACCTGTTACCATTGGAGTAAGGACGGGTTTGCAATATTCCATTTTGAATTTCTTGAGCACTTCCTTGATGTACTTGGCTTGACATATAAATATTCCTTTCTCTTGCTGAGATATTTGAAGCCCTAAGAAGTATGTCAGCTCACCAAGTAAAGACATCTCAAACTCACTTTTCATCTTTGTAGAAAAGTTCTTACTTAGTCATTCATCATTGCTACCAAATATTATATCATCCACATATACCTCAACAATTGTTAAATTATCTTTATCTATTTGTACATAAAGATTGCTATCAACAGTACCTTTCTTGAACCCTTGTTGACGTAGATATCCATCAAGACGAGCATACCATGCTCTGGGAGCCTACTTCAGACCATATAGAACCTTCTTTAACCTGCAGACATAGTCTTATTTTTGTGATAGTAGAAAACCTTCAGGTTGTTCAATGTAAACTTCTTCTTCTAATTCTCCATTCAGAAATGCTGACTTAACATCCATTTGTAGACTTTGATTTTTCTTGAATATGCATAGGCGAGAAACATTTGGATGGCTTCCATTCTGGCAACTGGAGCAAATGTTTCATCGAAATCAATTCCTTCCACTTGTGCATAGCCTTTGCAAACCAATCATGCTTTGTTTCTAGTAACCTGCCCATCTTCATTCAATTTGTTCCTGAACACCTGTTTAGTCCCAATGACATTTTTATCTTTTGGTCGTGGAACTAATTCCCAGGTGTTATTCTTCTCAATTTGATCTAATTCTTCATTCATAGTTGCTACCCAATGTTCATTTTGGTTGGCTTCCTCAAAACTACTAGGCTCAAAGGTTGCTAGAAAAGCAACGTGAGCTTGTTGTGATGAACAAAGTTGTCGACCTTCATTTATGTCACCAATGATTTGATTTGATGGATGGCTATTTTGAATCCACTCTTTTGTTCTCCTTGGAGGAGCTTCTTGTTGTTGTTCTGGTATATCTTGATGATCATTGTTTACTTCTTCCTCGTTGATATTTGCTTCTTGTTCTACAATTTTATCTATGTCTTTTTCAGCCTCTGTCTAAAGTTTCAAAGATTCTAGATCCTCATCATTACTCGCTAGAACACCATCTTCGTCAAATGTAACATTTATGCTCTCCACTATCTATTTTCGTCTTAGATTATAGAATTTATAGGCCTTTCTTTTGCGTGAGTAACCAACAAAGATACATTCATCAACACGTGATTCAAACTTACCCAAATTTTGATCTTCTCTTTTGATATAACATTTGCTTCCGAAGATTCTGAAATATTTTACATTAGCTGGTTTTCCTTTCCATAATTCATATGGAGTCTTGTTGCAATTATTTCTGAGAAGACTTTGGTTGATAATGAAGACTGTCGTATCAATTGCTTGAACCCAAAATTTTTCATCCAATTTTGAGTCCTTCAACATTGTTCTACCCATTTCCTGTACAGTTCTATTCTTTCTTTCAGCAACTCCATTTTGCTGAGGTGTTCGTGCTGTTGAAAATTGCCTTTTTATTCCATTTTCGTCACAATATCGCTGAAATAATTTGGAAGTGAATTCTCCACCATTATATGATCTTAAACACTTTATTTTCAAATCAGTTTCATTTTCAACCAACTCCTTGTAGATCTTAAAGCACTCAAATGCTTCAGATTTTTTCTTTAGGAAACTGACGGCTGTCATCCTAGTATAGTCATCTATCATCAACATGAAATATAATTCTCTGTCTAAGCCTTTTGTTCTCATAGGACCACATAGATCAGTATGTATCAATTCCAATGGATGTGATGAAAAGTGTTCTTTTGTTTTAAATTGGACTTTTGTCTGCTTGCCATGCTGACATGCCTCACATAGTGTGTTGGAAGGTTTTGAGATTTTTGGCATTTCTCGTATTGCTTCCTTTTTTCTTATCCTGACAAGGTTGTCAAAGTTTATGTGACCCATCTGTTTGTGCTATAACCAACTTTCATCTTCTTTAGCTAGTAGACATGCTTTAGTTGCTTCATCCAGAACATATATGTCGTTTGGAGCTCGACTTGCTGTAGCCACAATTTTACCATACTTGCCTTTCCTGATTTCACATTTTTTGGAGTTGAATAGCATTGTGCGTCCTTGATCACACATTTGTCCAACATTGAGTAGATTGTGATTCATGTTTTCGACCAATAGAACATTCTTGGCTATAACATCTTTTCTTCCGAGAGTGACGGTACCTGATCCTATAACATTTGAAGATCCATCATTTCCAAAGGATATGGTTCCATCCTTCTTCTCTTTCATAGATACAAATTTCCTTCTATCTCCAATCATATGCGTTGAGAAACCGCTGTCAACATACCACACATCTTTCTTTTTTTGAGCCTTGAGAGCGAGAGCACAATTATCAGTCTTCTTCTTCTTCCATGTTCGTTCATTTTGTGGCTTCGAAGATTCTTCTGGAGGATTTTCAAGTTTGCAGTCTCTGGCTATGTGTCCAAAGTTCTGACATTTGTAACATTCCATATTATTTCTTAAATTTTCAAATCTATTGATGTTTCGTTGAGCCCTGGGAGGTTCATATTTGAAGAATCTCTTGGAATTGTATTGGTTCATAGGGTACGTGCGACATTCTACAGCTTTATGACCAAATTTTCCACATGAATAACAATAGCCATGAAAAATATGTTGGTAACTGGATGAAAATCTTCATCGAGGAATCGTCTTCCAAGGATGTGCTTGCGAATCTTGTCAAATAAAGTCTTCATGTATGTCAGATCTCATAGGTTCATTGTATTTTGTTGTAGAAGGTCCTGCTTCTTCTCCTTTGTAACCGAGGCCAGTTCTGTCATTGTAAGATCGTTGATTGTTGATGAGTTCTTCCAATGCCCTTGAGCTATTGGCATATTTTTGGACAATTTTTCCCTTCTTCACTTCCTTACGCAACAAGACTACTTCAGCTTCTAATGCTTCCCTTTCTTGGTTGTTTTCTTCCAACTTCTTTTGAAGTGACTCTTCAATACATTTATGTTCTTCAACCTCAATTTTGAGACCTTGAACTTGTTCTTCAAGAGTGTTGGAACGGATCTTCTCAGCATTGAGCTCTTTTATAAGCTTGATTGCCTCCTCATAAAATTCTTCTATAGTCAACCCTTCTTCTTCATTGTTTGATACTTCTTGTTTATTGTGCTTGGCCATAAACAATACTTTCTCATTGGCTTCTTCTTTGCTGTCACTTTCTTCATCGGATGAGGAGCTATCTTCTTTAGAGAGAAAGTTCATTTTGGATCCTTTATTTTTGCCTTGCTTGTTTAATTTCTTAAAGCCTTTCTTTCCTTTTGAGTTGCCATCACTTTTGTTCGGACATTTTTCTACAAAATGCCCAACCTCACCACAACCGAAACATATCAATGGAATTTTACCTTTGAATTTTCCCTTACCAGGTTTTAGTTTTCTCGTAAAGTAAGCATATTCTTCATCTGAAAGACCTTCTCCATCATCTCCCTTTTCTTCACACTTGCAAGTGCATGTCATTTCAATTGAAGGTTGTTTGTCCTTATTGGTTTGCTTAGATGCAATGAACGCGGTTTCTAGATTTGAAGTACCCTTTTCTTCATCAAGTCTCATTTCATATGCTATGAGAACTCCATGTAATTCTTCCTTGCTGAGTTTGTCCAGATTTGCACTGTATTCTAAGACCGATACCTTTGGGTTGAATCTCCCTGGTAACGTTCTAAGAATCTTTCGTATAATAGTCTTCTCGTCAACTGGCTCTCCCAATCCTTCCAGAGTATTGGTTATTTCATCAACGTATTGAAAGTATGCAGCAATGTTGCAATCTTCTTTCATTCTAAGTTGTTCAAATTTTGCTCTATAGATTTGAAGCTTTGCTTCTTTGACATTTGAGTCGCCTGCATATATATTCTCAAGCTTGTCCCATACATTTTTGGTGGTTTTACAACCCAACACCTTATGATAAGTAGATTCGATAAGTCCACTGATAATAATATTCTTTGCTTTTGCATCATTTACCAAATTCTTCTTACCTTGTTCATCCGCGGTTGATGTAAATCCATTTTGAACAGTGTCCCATACTTCGTAACCTTGCACCAAGAGATAGACCTCCATTCTTCCTTTCTAGAGTGCATAATTATTTTCATTGAATAGAGGTACACCATTCTTGGTATGCTCCATGACCTCCTTCCAGTTGTTAAACTACTATTGAAGGAACCAAGCTCTGATACCAATTGTTGGAAATACTGAGAGGGGAGGTGAATCAATATTCCTTTCAATTAGAGCATTAGTTAATCTTCAATTATTATCAATGTTTATACAATGATAGCAGTAAACAAGAGGAAAAAAAATGCACACAGTTTTTAAGGTGGAAACCCACTCCGGGACAAAAACCACCTAATGCTTTTCTAATAATTCTTTAATATTCAACTCCGATTGAAAATAAAGCTCCAACTTCCTAGAATCTAGAAAAGCATTCTTCTCCAGCTCCCACTGGATGGATGCTCCAACGCTCGAGATTCTTCAGTAGTCAACTGAATGGATGCCCCAGCACCCAATGAGCTACAACTCACCCTAGCACCACCCTAGCACCCTATAGAAGAACAAAAGAAGAATGGACTCTCGTACCAGGGAAAATGGTCCACTTTACAATGATATAGAATGATGTAGAAAAAGAATATATACTATACCATAACCCCAACTTTGATACAACCACCTAATGATGATCCTAGACCTCCCAACACTGCCTCTTCAACCCTTGTCAGATAGACACTAGTACAATTTGTACACTAATGTATTTACAATGACTAAGTACAATGATACCTTTACAATGATTGTATGCAGTGCTGCCCACTTGAAGACTTCATATGATGAACTTCTTGCTGCTGTTATGCACCTTGGTTGCTGCTCTTGTCATGCTACCATCTTTTGCACCTTGCTTTTCTTTTCTGTCGTAGAAATTCTGGTCCTTTGCAACCCTTGACAACACATGATGTAGCTTTTTCTTGCCTTCTAGGAGCTCGATATTGAATTTGGTGTATCTCTGTCATTTCAGATCCTCAATATCTGATTTTTGGTCTTGTAGTAGTCTTCTGATTCATCTTTCTAATGCCATAGGTCTGACGCAATTTGGATTCTTGAAGAGAGCGTTATACCCAATCTCTCACAATTCCCTAATTATGGACTATTTCATCATAGCGCACGTGTACGGCGTGCCACGTGTCATTGTTTATTCATTTGTTTCTGAAATTGATAGAGAAAAAATCAAAGACTGTGCACTATCTGTCACTTTTTACGAAATTCCAATCCGATACTCAGAGAGAGAGTTATGTCGAATTTACCAAGGTCACTTCTTTGAGATGAATTTTAGGAGCCTGCAAAAACCCTGACTTACACAAATCATATCTCCAAAAAATTCCGCACCTTGATCTGAAATTTTTATTGCAACTTCCTCAGGATTTCGACTTCACCTCATAAAAATTACAGCTTCTGAACCTTCGTAGAAAAAAAGTTAGAGCGAAAATTCCAAGATGACCTATTTCAGATGGCTGAATCCCTTACATAAGGAGGAACTGAAGATCATAATTTATATGAATGCTTAAGTTGAGAGGGGCTTCAACAAGTGAACGTGGGAAGGATTTTGGGAGCATAAAAAATATTAATTATGACTTTTCAATGATCCATGCCCCAACCCCATGGGGTTTTAGCCCACTAACTGGGGGTACAAACTTCAAACATGAATATCTCTCAAATCGTGAAGAATTACATGGCGTGCCATATATGAACGGAAACATCTCAACAATTAGAAGGCATCAAAAGCATTATTGAACCAGAATATATTAATTTGGTAGGTCAAAATTCCCATGCAATATTGGGTTAGCCCCTGGTGCTACTTGGGTTGACATCAATGACAACTGTTGATCAACAACAGGGTGGTATTAGAGCGAGGTTGTAGCATTGGAGCTCAGGGTAAAAGTGACTATGATGAATTTCAATGATTGTGTTTGTTATGCATGCATTTTCATGGTTATGGTTGTCGTCCATGAGGTCATTATATTCATTTAGTGTTTTCATGCATGATGTCAATATATTGATATACTAATATGATTATATATATACATGTGTTGTGCTAATATGGATTTATTTTGCAGACGAGATAACCTCCCTTTAACTTCACTTAGGCATGTTTATTATGTTTATATTTGGTTATCTGAAATGGTATGTTTGCAGGAAGAAGAAAATCATATATGACTAGTAGAATGGTGGAATACAATTCACTTGACTCGTCTTATAGATCATATGAGCAACAAAAAGATGAGTATTCTCCTAACATAACATAAACCTTGACAGAAAAAATCAGAAGTTGTAAGGCAAATAATGATAGAATAATGCAGTCACAAGAAAGGCTTGCTAGGGCACAGGAAAAACAGGCATAGGTCAATGCGATCATCCTTTAGAGTTTTTCAAACTTGCAGAGACAGGAACAACCACATATCAGTTGTGGATAGGAGGACAGGACTGATGGGGCATATGGTATAAGGTCTCATAGAGGGCACAACTCGAATAGGGATGGCACAATCAAAGATGGTAGGTTCTTGGATAAACCTGACAATAGAGGCGGTGGTCACGAGTTCTATTATAGTTATGGTTCAGACAGGTATCATGGTCATCATCGCTATCATCCTTACATGAGGAGTGAGAGGGTATATTTGTCGGATGAGTTCAAGAAAGCCAAGCCACTTACATTCGATGGAGAATTGAAGAAGCCAGAAGATGCAGAGGCATGGCTACTTGGGATGAAGAAGTTCTTTGAGCCGCATGACTATACAAAGAGCATGAAGGATAAGATAATTATTTCTAGTCTCAAAGGGAAAGAAAACATCTGGTGGGTAGATGTGAAGCGTGTCAGAGACTTCATGGCAAAGGAGTTGAGTTGGCATGAATTCAAGAGATTCTTTAGGAAGAAGTAATATCATAGAAATCCTATGACGAGAAGGCCAAGGAGTTCTATGAACTAAAGATGGGATATATGATAGATGAAGAGTACACGAATAAGTTCCCATAGTTTTTGAGGTATGTGCATTATCTCAATGATGAAAAGACAACATTTTTTAGATTTATCAGTGGAATTCCATTAGTAGCTAATGATTAGATTGAGTATGATGAACCTTGGTCACTGGAGGAAGTCATTGGAAATTTGAAGCACTATTATGAGCAATCGAAGCGTAAGACCAAGTCTAATCATGGTTGTAAATGGAATGATAAGACTACACGAAAGTGGCCACCGACACAAGGAATACCTCAAGATGAAAGTGAGAATGAAAATGTTGCTCCTTACAATAAGTTTAATGCATTTGAGAAGGGACACGAACCTCAACTTGGAGAGAAGCAAAATAAAGGTAGTGGCAGGGAACAGTTGCAGTGTTGGATATGTGGAAAGTATCGTCACAAGAAGGATTTTCTATTGTATCAGGGTGGTAAACCTCATATTTATAGTGGTCAGGAGGCACAAATAGTTGGGGATGTTAGACAAAGTATTCCTCAGTTCTATGCAACATTTTATAACAAGAAAACATATCACTAGGCATCCATTATATAGATGGAAGGTAATATTTGTGATCGAGTTGTTTATATTTTGATTGACCCCAGATCTAATAATATTTATGTTATTCCTGGCCTGGCAGATAAGTGTGGTTTGAGAAAAGAAGTGCATGCAGAGTCTTGTTGCAGTTGGATACATGTACTAAGAAAAGAGTTGATCAATGGGTAAGAGCTTGTGTAGTTGAGTTGAATGGAATGGCTACATCAACACATCTAAATGCGCTTCCATTGGGTTCATACAATATGTTCTTGGGTATGGATTGGTTGTACCTTCACAGGACTAAGGTGGATTTTTATGAGAAGGCTATTGAGTGATTTGATGATTATGGAGAGAAGAGAATCTTGCAGGGTGAGAAGAAGCCTACATTGGTGAGAATGGTTACAACTAAACAAGTGAAGCACAGTTGTTGGAATGGGTGTGTATTTTTTGCAATGCATGTTTCCAATGATAAAGGTAAGGATGTTGAGGATGCAGAATTCTTGAAGAGGTATCCGATTTCATGGAATTTTTATGATGTATTTCCAGTAGATATTTCACAATTGCCTCCATACATGAAATTGGAATTTTCTATTGAGTTGGTACCAGGAGATAACCAGCATCAAAGGCACCTTACAGGATGAGCACTCCAGAGTTAGTGGAACTGGAGTTGCAGTTGAAGTAAATGCTTGACAAGGGATACATTAGGCCAAGTCTCTCGCCTTGGGGTGCACTAGTGTTGTTTATGAAGAAGAAGGATGGCACTCTCAGTTTGTGTATTGATTACATGTAGTTGAACAAGGTGACGATCAAGAACAAATATATGTTGTCGAGGATTGATGATTTGTTTAATCAGCTGAAGGGAGTAACAATATTTTTGAAGATTTATTTGAGTTCAGGATATCATCAAGCATGCATAAAAGAAGAGGACATTTGCAAGACTACTTTTCGGAACATGTATGGGCATTATGAGTTTTTTGTGATTCCTTTTGGTTTGACTAATGCTCCAACTACTTTAATGTTTTTGAAGACTAATGCATTGTGTCCTTATCTAGACAAGTTTGTGATAATATTCATTAATGAGATATTGATATATTCTAAGAATGAGGAAGAACATGCAAAACATCTGGAAACAATGTTAAGACTCTTGAGAGAACATAATTTGTATGCTAAGCTTAGCAAGTGTGGTTTCTTAGAGATAGAGGTACATTACTTGGGACATGTTTCCAAGGAAGGTATAGCAGTGGACCATGAAAATTGCATAACTATCATTGAATGGGTAACTCATAGGAATGTGGATGAGGTCAGATCATT
This sequence comes from Pinus albicaulis, assembly GCA_034641835.2. Taxonomy (NCBI): domain Eukaryota; kingdom Viridiplantae; phylum Streptophyta; class Pinopsida; order Pinales; family Pinaceae; genus Pinus; species Pinus albicaulis. The sequence continues at coordinate 2,801,491 of CM076584.1, forward strand.
CATGGGGTTAAAATATTATTATATTAGGTTCATCAGGAACATCTCGCATATTTCCAATCCTATTACATCTTTGTAGAGGAAAGGAAAGAAGTTTGAATGGAAGCGGAATGTGCAACCAATTTTGAGCAGCTGAAGTAGTTGCTTACAAACACTCAAGTTCTAAAGATTGAAAATCCAGATAAAGAGTTTATGGTGTGTATAAATTCTTACAAGATAGGACTTGGTGGAGTCTTGATGCAGGAAGGATAGGTGGTATGCTACGAGTCAAAGAAATTGAATGAGCACGAGAAAAACTATGTGATGCATGATTTTGAGTTGGAAATGATCATTCATGCATTAAATATGTGGAGGCACTATCTTCTTGACATGAGGTTCATTTTGATGAGTGATCATAGTGGGAAGAGAAATTTGTTTGACCAACCTAATCTGAATGTCAGGCAAGCTAGATGGTTGGCCACACTCAGTGAGTATGACTTTGAGATCATGTACATTAAGGGTAAGGAGAACAAGGTTGCAAATGATCTTAGCAGAAGAGTGCATGTAAATCACTTAGAACCCATGAGTTCACATGGGACAGTTTTATAGGATCAGAGCTTACAAGTAGGACAACAAGATGATGGGTACCAACAACTTAAGCACGAGTTACAACAACAAGGTATAGGTCACTAGGATGTGGATTATCATCTCATGATAGATGGGCTGGTGAGATTTAATGACATGATCTATGTGTTGGATAACAATGAACTCAAGAAGCTTATCTCGAGGGAATTTCATGTTAAGCCATATTTAGTCAACCCAAGATATCAGAAGACTTTGACACTTGTGAATAAATTCTACTATTGGTCGAACCTAAAGATAAAGGTAGCTAAGTATGTCGCAAGGTGTTTGGATTGTCAACAGGTAAAATAATAATGCAAGCATTCAAATGGTTTATTACAACTGAATCCGATTCTGGAATGGAAATGGGAGGTCATTTCCATGGATTTCATCACAAGTTTGTTGAGGACATCCAGACGAAATGATTTAGTTATGGTTGTGGTTGACCAAGGTAACTCACTTAATTCCAGTGAAGTCTACTAATTCAGCTAGTGAGGTAGCTCACTTAATTCCAATGAAGTCTAGTAATTCAACTAGTGAGGTAGCTCAGGTATTCATCAAGGAGATAGTGAGATTGCATGGTTTTCCCAAGAAGATTGTATCCGACAAAGATGCCAAGTTCACTTTCAAGTTTTGGAAGGAGTTGTTTGTAGGTCTGGGTACAAAGTTGGCTTTCAGTGCACCTTATCATCTGCAGATAGATGGATAAACAAAGAGGGTCAACATGATTCTTGAGGACATGTTGAGGATGTATGTTGCGCATTAGCAGCGGAAGTGGGAAGAGTATCTTCCACTGGTGGAGTTTGCATATAATAATGGGTATCATGAGTCACTATGAGTTTGTTTGAGGCACATTATGGAAATATTTGTAATATTCCTATCAGCTAGAGTGATTTGGTGAACATGGTACTAATTGGACCAGATATGTTAGCAGAGATGGAACAAGAAATTAAGGTTATGAAGAAGAATCTAAAGGCAACATAAGATAAATAGAAGAGTTGTGCAGACCATCACAAGGCATTTAACGAGTTTTAGGTTGGGGAGCATGTTTATTTATGCATCAAGCCCAAGTTGAGCTCCTTGAGGATTAGGTCATGTGCCAAGTTGGAACCTCAATACTGCGGGGCTTTCAATATCCTTGAGAGGATTCGACCAGTGGCCTACATACTTTATGTTAGTATGAATCTTTCGTTGGAAAATACCACTTTAGCTATGCATAACAAATAGCCCTAACATCAATTATGGTTGCCAATATCTTTAAGTCTGCAGTTAGTTGATCCAAATAATGTTGCACAAATCCAGATCTAAGCATAAAAGACATTAAGTAGTAAAAATAAAATGTGGCTCCATTCATCCAATAGACAAGACAAGAACAATGTATTTGAAAGAATGTTTTATTTTAAAAGGGGGCACCTGAGAGGAAAACAAGAAAGGTGTTTCCGATTCTCCTCAATGGGATGGGTTCTTGAAAGTCCCCATCATTTCAAATCTAAAATTTCTCTCTCTTGTTGGTGTAGAAAACCCAGAAAAACATAGAACTCAAAGGGAGCTCACAAGGCAAAAATGAAGAATGTGACCAAGTATATATCCAGGGTGATCTAATGCAATGGAGGTGTCTAATGAATGGGGAAAACCCTTCTATTTATAACAAAATATTAGGGTTATCTAGAACTTGGTGCATGAATAAAATATTATTAATCAAATTCTAGAACCACCCTTTAGGAATATTTTATTATATTTGTTGGAGGGAAAAGGATTTTTGACTTAGGTCAATTCCTTTATTTATAAATAATAAATAAATAAATGATTTATTTATTATTTTAAGGAAATGGTGGGAATATAATTAAATAAATAATGATTTATTTAATTATTTATAAATGATTTAGTCAAATTTAACTAGGAATATTATTTAAATGGGATTTAAATAACTTATTCCTAGGGAATAATCAAATAAATAAGGATTTATTTAATTGATTTCCTTGTTTTGGGTTAAATATGACCAGGAAATATAAACAAATATAGATTTGTTTATTATTTCCTTTTGGGGTTTCGTGTTTAGACCATAAACAACTTAATAAAGGTGTTTTACTAAGTTATTTCACATAGTGAAATCAATTTTACTTAGGGTAAAATTGGTCTTACATGGAGTACTTGGGTTCATCTAATAATAATAGGTTAGATGACCAAAAAAATGGTGTAACAGATTTCCCCGCAGCGTACGAGTGTTAAGAGCAAATCGTATGACCGAAGTACGTTGTAAGAACTCAATCACTAGACATCAAGAGGGAAGTCAGAGAGAGAAATGTAAGGTAGTCTAATGTGCTAAAGGACTATACCCTGAGGAGATGAGACTTACAGGTGCAAAAAGTCTCTAGTTTATGAGGTGGTACCTGTGCTAAAGGTGGCGAGGGAGGCATACCTATGCTCACCGAGACAAAGTACAAAAGAATAGTATGTCTAGTAAACAAGGAACCGAACTATAAAGTACATGCTGGCATAAATACGAGCCAGAAAAATAGAATGATGAATCCCACATACATGTTTTGCCTGGAATAACAGCCAGGACTTATACAATAATATTTTAGTACATGAGATACAAATACAACCCAAATGCCCCCTATACACGGGGAAGGGCTTGCAAAATCTGACTGATACATGCAAATCGAAAAGGCGTTGTAAGCGGCTAAGGCCGACATCATCAAATGTAAGGAGTTGCATCAAAGGCTGAAATGAAGAAGTCATCCGGGCATGTGGGGGGCTACCTGCAGGGCCACCCCCTCATGAGGGTTGAGACATCTCACACACACCCAGGAATCACCAATAGCTGTTGCTGCATCACTGGACCATCAAGTATACGGATCACGATCATGTTGAAAGGAGCTCAAACCAAGGTACACCACCCTCTAGACTTGGATTCTGGAGTAAATGAGCTGATGTCGACAGAAGAAGGTTCGCTATGGGTGAGGCAATAAGGGATCCCCAACTAAGGCACGAGAGAAAATAGTAGAGCGACTAATAGACAGACACTAATAATGATGATGAAATGGGTGATACTGAGTAGCGGATGGACGACTTCCCTTGTTAGAGAATAAAGGGCATGAATGGCTTAGCAGTGACTTGCACAATATCATGAGGGATAGGGGACAATGGTACTGAAGGCCATAATGTGCAACATGAGAGAGGGACCAAGCAATGAAGGATGGAGGAATATAGTGGGATACAAAGGGACTCGAGAGAGACTCCATGACTGCGATGATGACTCAACTCGGATGCTCTAAACAAGGGCGAATCGATGGTGCTGCCACATAGTAAAGGTCCAATGGGAGACCATAAAAACATGAGTACAAGAGGGTATCTCATGATGAAAATCGACACGAGCATGGACAAGTATGGAGGCCAAGTGGTGCCCCTAGTATGAGTGTTGCAAGTGAAGAAATTTGATTTTGAGGAGGGTTATGGTTGAGGGGCATAAGTGCCCCCAAGCATGTCGTGGTCATGACGAAATGTATTTAGAAAAATGGGAATCTAAACACATTTTAATGATGTGGTGCGCCATTTGTTTTCGTTATGGTTATGCAGTATGAGAAAGGAAATGGAGGATTACCAATCTCTTTTAGTACTGCATATATGAATCAAATGGACTTTAAGTTTCCGGGTTGGCATATCTGGTGTCACTATCCCAAAGAGAGGGTTTGGAGATAATGAACTGATGTGCTCCTAGCAAACCCATAGGTTGGTCAACAACAATGTCTAAGAGACTGGGTTGCTGATGTAAGATGAAGGAACGATAAGGGGTATCATCCCTAGAGTGTTCTGAAGTGATATGGGACTCTAGAGGTTCGTCTAAAGGTGGAAGAATAATGGTACTAAATTCGACACGACCAGATACACTAGGAGAGTTGTGGAGAATTGCTTCTCCTGGTCTCTCAAATATGGGTGCCCCCTTACCTAAACATTGGGTTTCAATGTAATGGCCACAAGGTGGATGTGTTTCGAACGCATGGGTTTGATGTAAGGGGGAAAATATAAAGTCAGGGGTGGGGATTTATTCCATAATGTCGTTATCGTAATAGAAGATGGGGTGACTGGTGGAGGAAATACCACCTGATGCAGCAAAGTTACCTGACTCATCATCATGAGAAGAGAGGTTCACATGCACATCATCACAAGGGGTGATAGAAGAGTAAGTAGATAAAGGATCTACCAATGTTGAGCCTAGGGTGATCGTGGAAGGAAGGTCAAGCGAAACAACAAGGGAGGATTCAAAGGGAATGTTCCCCGAGGGTCTCATGGATGATGATAGGTAGAAAATGGTGGACGAAGGCTTCGTCATCTTGACATCAGGAGGGGGAATGTCAATGGGAGCAGTCATGTCTAGTAGTTCTGCCGAAGCAAAACGCGCAAATAAGGGAGAGGTGGACTCGTTGCGCTTGGCCTCAAATTGGTGGATCGCGGCTAGAGAGGTGCGGAAGTCCTCGAGGCGGGGACAAAGGTGGGTTTAATGGCCATGGAGATCACACAAAGCACAGGGGTGGTTGGTGTGAATAGTCTTGGGGTTCTTGGCTGCAGTCGCGAAAGGAACAAAGGCTTCCGGGACCGTGGACTCAGGGAACGCGACAGTAACCATAGGCTTGAGATGAGGCAATTCAGGACAGGTATGGATGGCATGGCCGACAACATCACACAAGGCACACTGGATGGTATGCTTTGGAGGCTGAGGAGGGGCAGGGTTTGTCGAGGCAGCCTTGTCCTTTGATGCCCCCCTGCGAGCCTTGCCCTTCTTACCTGAAGTGGTTGCAACAGGAGGTGGTTCCTGTTGAGGTGACTGAGGCATTGTTGCAGCGGGAGATGTCATGGGGATTGGTTGAATCGGGGTCGAATCAAGATAAGGTTTGGGTTGACCAGGCAGGGTAGCAGTTGGAGGATCAAGGTACCAGACGGGAATCCCAAGGGTCAGGTTAGGAAGAGAGAGGGTGGCCATGACAGGTACTGTGTAGACTCTGGGAGGGGGAGAAAAGAAAGGTTTCTGACCAGCGAGGTAATGATCAGGAGGGACGGCTCCAAGATGGTTGAGACCTGGTGGCACCGACCCAGGAGGGAAGAGAGGCTCATGGTACCAGCTGTAGGAGAAGGGCCAGAAGGAAGAGGTCTGGCTGGCTAAGGCGAAGGGCTAGGAGCAGGTTGCGGCGGGCGAGGTTGAGGTTTAGGTTGCTGACTAGCCGAAGTGGGCCGTTTAAGGTTGGCCCGAGACGATTGCATCATGAAAACATTCACTAATTTGGGATTAGAGATAGGAGGAGGAGGAATACCAGGGAAAGTTCCAAGCAAGGAGGAGTCTTTGTAGACGCCGGGGGAGACATTGGTCAAATAATCGATGGTTTGCTTATCGACTACAGAAGAGATGGTCGACTCAGGGGAGGTCTGAGATTTTGGCTCATGATATGTCAACTGGTCAATGGTGATTATCTTTCCGTTATGAGGGAAAAACATCTTGCGATGGACCACAGATGGGACAGCAGACATGGCATAGGTGTAGCTACGCCCCAAAATAATGTTATAATCAAGAGGGGCGTTGATGACTTCAACGTCAACGCAAACAGTCTTGCCCGCAAGAGTGATAGGAAAAGTACGGAATAGGCCAATGGGCTGGGAAGCATGGCCGTCCCATGCACGAAGGGTGATTGTGGAAGGGGCTAGCTCAGGAGATCCTAGTTGTTTCCAAACCGAAGCAGACATCACACAGGTGGATGCCCCCTCATCAATAATACACTGAGAAACATGAGCGTTCCGGATTTTGACTGGGATTTGGAAAGCTACGGAAGCAGGAAGGGGAGGATGTTCTGATTAACGGGCATCGAAAAAAATGAATTAGTCATCAGCAGGATCTACAGCGCCCATGGCGGATAGTAGAGCCTTTTTTTGAGAAGGACATGATTGGAGGAGTTCCAGTGTTGAAATGGCAGCAAGAGATTGCGCCAAATCATCTACTATGCTATACGAATGAGAAGCTCGACCAGAAGTAGCATTTCAGCGTAATAGGCCCTTAGGAATCTTGGTATGAACCTCAAATTTTGGCTGAGGGATATGCAAGGGACCATTAGATGTCAAAAGAGGCTCTATAGAACCTGAAGAAGGTGACTCGGGGACAGACGGAGCAGGAGGCTTGGGGTACTAATGAGACCGAGTTTAAAGGTTAAGGTCGACAGGTAAAGGTTGATCAGAGTTCATCATGAGAATATGGTAATCAAAGGAACTAGAAGGGGAAGGTTGAGTGGCCGTCTGTCCGTCAAGTGGTTGGGTAGCCACAAATCCTTGCTGTGCATCCACCTGCTCTTGAGGGGGCGGTGAATGCTGTTGCGGGGGTTGAGAAGACAAGGGAGGTGGGGGTGCGAATGCTGGAGGAGCTGGAGCACTAGGCTGTGGATATGGATGATAATGAGGTTGGGTAACAGTGTGGTAAACAGGAGGTTTGGCAGAAAGAGGAGGCATGCCGGATCCTGGATGTGTGCTACCGGGAGGGGGAGAAGTGGAGGAGGTGGTGCCCCCTCCCCCAGGAAAACCATAGCTCATGGGAGGTTAAGCGGATGGATGAGAGAGAACTCCAACAATACCGTCAGCGGCATGAGGTGCCCCCGGTGCATTAGTGCCACCGGGTCTGGGGAGGTCAGGAAGGACGGTATAAACATAACCAGATTGAGCATAGATCAAGTCATATTTCAAGGCTATTTGGAGGGCGGATTCTTCGGTTTGAGGAAAATGGGATGCGACATCTTTGTCGATGGAGGGTAAGAGAGATCTAAGGAACCAGTCCATGTAGACACGGTCTTCAAAGATAGGGGCTTGACATAGGCTCTTTCTTCTTCGCCATTCTTTAACATGATCGAATAGGCGGGTCGCAGACGATTAACGGAAAGAAGTCAAAAGTTCGATACCAGTGTCATAACGAGGGGGAAGCTGGAAATAGGATAAGAAGGAGCGGGCAAGGGTCGCAAAGGTGGTATGGGAAGAGGCGGGCTGGTCAACATACCACTTAGAAGCTTCACCTGTAAGCGTGCATTGGAACAATCGAAGACAGATGGAATCATCGGTAATGGAATTGGATGAACACCACATGTGGAAAGATCAGATATGGTTGGAGGGATCTTCACTAGCAAGGCCTTCGAACTTGGGAATGTTGGAGGGGAGCTTGGTTGGCATAGCAGGCCAACTAACATCATGGTGGATAGGATCATTGGTCAACTAATTGAAATCGGGGAGACTGAGACCTTCCATATAGGGGAGAAAAGGGATAGACGAGGTAGTTCCCGTGGTGGTTTCGCTAGTAACCGTCCTAACATTAGGGTCGGGGTTGCTGCTAGCATTAGGCCTTGGACCAGACATGGTGAAGGTAACAGGGGGAGAACCAGAAGTAGGGGGAGAACCCAGAGAAACAGAAGAGGAGTCGGATTACGGACTCGGGAAAAGACTAACTCGACGACGGCGGAAAGGAGGAAGTCGACCAACTGAAAACTGAGGGTGCAAGCTAAGAAGTTTCCGGGATAAACGCCTTGGAGGCGCAATGATGACGGGAAGAAGAAAAACCGACAAAGGCAGGGAGGTGCAAAATCAAGTGAGGTCAATGTCGAAGCAAGGGCAGAGAGGTGCAGTGTTAATTGATTTTAAAGTCTTTTCCAGGTGGTGTTAACCAGGCTCTTCTTCACTTAGGGTCAGTGTGTGGCGTGTATTAATTTTAATTTTTAAACCCAGACGTTTTGAGAGTAAAAGAAAAAGTGTGCTGCATAACTAAAAATAAATCTGCAGAGAACAGTAAACAAGACTGAAAGAACAGAAAATTAATAGCTAACAATTCATTGATCTAACCCAAGAAGGCGGAACACACTAAAAGGAGGCCAATAGATCTAAGGTCAGGAGGGACAGGGATCTAAAGGAGAAATCTGCTGAAAAGAGGTGCAGAGAACAGCAAAGAGGCAGAGGCAAGGTTGTTGTAACAAAAGGGGGAAATCAGCTAAAGGTAGGAGGGACAAGGAGGTGACCCTGGAGGGAAACCCAAACAAAACTATATGAGGTGATTTGAAAGGGATAAGAGCTGATCTAAAGGGATCTGAAAAGGAGGTATCAGATCTGAAAAGAAGAAGGCTAAAACTCTGAAAATTCAGACGTCTGAAACAGCTAAAACTCGCCCACAAAAATTGGAGGGTACTAAAGCCCTAAGGGGAAAGATTCCCACTTAGTTGAGTGAAACAAATCAGAAATAGGTCTAAATGGGCAGAGACGGACGCTGGAAAACCCTGACAGAAGCTTCAGACAAACCCATAAAAATTGTTGGAAAATTGCAGAAAAAAGTGCAGGTCGCAGTTTCTGACCTGTTTTCAGTCCAGGTCACAGTTTTGGGGTAGAAAAGTGCGCCCTCAAGTCCAGGTCATAGTTTTTGGGCCGATAAGTGCGACCTGCAGATCTGGGTCTCTCGGCGACAGATTTCAGAAAAAATTGTCGTCTCAGCTGCGACTGATGTTTGTCACCTGCGCAATAGGGCCAGAAACACACGGAAGTTAAAAATTTAAATGTTTGAGGGTTTTAGAGGTGAAAAGCACCATAAAAATAGGAAAAACATGAAACTGAAGAGAAACCCTAGGGTCTAAAATAGCTGGATATGCAGGAATATATAAAACGACAATGGTCGCAAAAGAAAACCCGTGTGGAGTCGCCAATTGTTAGTATGAATATTTCTTCGGAAAAGACCACTTTAGCTACGCATAACAAATAGCCCTAACATCAATTATGGCTGCCAATATATTTAAGTTTGCAGTTAGTTGATCCAAATAATGCTGCACAAATCCAGATCTAAGCATAAAAGAAATTAAGCAGTAAAAATAAAATGTGGCTCCATGCATCCAATAGACAAGACAAGAACAATGTATTTGAAAGAATGTTTTATATTAAAAGGGGGCACCTGAGAGGAAAACAAAAAAGGTGTTTTTGATTCTCCTCAATGGGATGGGTTCTTGAAAGTCCTCAGCATTTCAGATTTAAAATTTCTCTCTCTTGTTGGTGTAGAAAACCTAGAAAAACATAGAACTCAAAGGGAGCTCATAAGGAAAAAATGGAGAATGTGACCAAGAGTATAGATCTAGAGTGATCTAATGCAATGAAAGGTGACTAATGAATGGGAAAACCCTTCTATTTATAACAAAATATTAGGGCGGTCTAGAACTTGGTGCATGAATAAAATAATATTAATCAAATTCTAGAACCACCTTTTAGGAATATTTTATTATATTTGTTGGAGGGAAAAGGATTTTTGACTTGGGTCAATTCCTTTATTTATAAATAATAAATAAATAAATGATTTATTTATTATTTTAAGGAAATGGTGGGAATATAATTAAATAAATAATGATTTATTTAATTATTATAAATGATTTAGTCAAATTTAACTAGGAATATTATTTACAAGGATTTAAATAACTTATTCCTAGAATAATCAAATAAATAGGATTTATTAATTGATTTCCTTTGTTTTGGGTTAAATATGACTGTGAAATATAAACAAATATAGATTTGTTTATTATTTCCTTTTGGGGTTTTCTGTTTAGACCATGAACAACTTAATAAAGGTGTTTACTAAGTTATTTCACATAGTGAAAGCAATTTTACTTAGGGTAAAATTTGTCTTACATGGTGTACTTGGGTTCATCTAATAATAATAGGTTAGATGACCAAAAAAATGGTGTAACACTTTCACTACTGCCAACAGTGAAAGCCCGTGATTTTTTCCAAGTTTCATTGCTTAAAAGATATGTGAAGGATATTGATCAAGTGATTGATTGGTATGTATTGTAGGTGGAGCTATAAGGATAATTCCAACCGGAACCTCAATGCATATTGCAGCGGAAACAACTCATGATCTGGAATTGAGCAATTGAGCAAGTTAAAGTGCAATTGAATCACTTTGGGCCCAATGAAGCTACATGGGAGATGTTAGATCAGATGTGGAATATGTATCCTTCATTGTTTTTCAGTTGAGGCAAAGGAGTTTTGGTATATGTATATATTTATGTATGGTTTTTATTGTAAATATCGTAATGAGTTGTGTTATAAAGCTCTAATAAGCAGTATGGTTGTCATGTTGTCATGTTTGTCATGTTGGTTTTGCTTGTCAAGAGGTTGTTCATTGTAAATACTACATCTAGTTAAGTTATAAAGCTCCATGGCCAATATGTTTTGGTTTTCAACGACTTTTTTGGTCATAGGTGTCATAAACACCGAGGACGGTGTTCCCCTAAGGGGTAGGGGTTTGTAATATCCTCGTGTTAAAATTTCATGTAATAAAGTTAATAAATTCAAAATAAGACCAAGGTCATGGGACTCGTATTCCAAGCTGAATGTTGGGAAAACTTGTATTCCAAGTTGAATGTGGGTGTCATTTCAGTTTATTATGGCTAAGGAAATTGGCAAAGGCAAAGAGGCATTAATTGACATTTATTTTTGAAAATAAAGAAAAATAGGAGAAAAGGGAAATGAAAGGTCACAAGTTTGCATGAGAGGAAAATTGAAGGAAAATAGAGGAAAATGAATAAAATATAGGCATCAATAATAAAAAGGTTTATGAGGATTAGTTCACAACTTTTGCTTATTTAGCTTTTTTCAGTTCAATTTTGGGGCTCTCTTCATTCTCTCATACTATTGCACACTTATAACATTCTTGGAGCACTCTATCATTGAATAAAGCAAGCAAAGGAAAGCAAAGGACAAGGAAGGAAGGTTGGATCAAGCAACTTCAGCAGGTGGATTTGCAGGTAATAGGTTGCATGTGTGATTTCCTAGTTGGTTTGTCAATGCATGGTACATGCATTTATGAATTTGGTTCTTTTATTGTCATTGGAATGGGTTTTGCCAGGTTTGACAGTGGTTTCATCATTGCCTTTCCATTTCTGGATAACCATGGTGTGATGGAATTATTTTCTAATTGAGCTTTGGATTGCCGGAAGGTTTTGTAATCGAGTGAGGTAGTCTTAAGAAAATTCCCAAGGGTTGGGGGTGGAGGTGGTTTAATCTTCATGAAATCCTCAACAAGTGGGTGGAGATGAGAAAATTCCTCAAGGTAATGGTGAAGGAACTCTAAGGCATCCAATTTTGTTTTGGGCATTGTGATCTCTTGACCAATTTTGGTGAGATCGTGGTAGCCTGAGCATGGAGGTGGTTTAATCTCAGGGAAGCCCTAGTTGTTTATATTTTGAGATCTCGCGTTCATGCTTGGAATATGGCACAGGGGTGATTAATTGGAAGAAAGATTTGGTTAAGCCCAATCTATGGTTATGTGGTATGTGGAAGTCCCTAACTTTATTGGCTTGTGCATCAATTAATAAGAGTTTATTTTCCTATTGTAATCTATCAGCACTTGTACTTGTTATCATGGTGATTCGATGGATGTTATATCATGGTTAATAATATGGTTATATGTTGGTTATAAGCATGGATTTGCAATGTACTCTAGCTATGTCTTGTTCAAGGTTTGATAATTATTTGATGGCTAATGAATGCATGGGCTAACACATTTTATTGCAACTATTATTAGAGGGCACTAGACCTTGGTGATTCTCAGATAAGTTTTAGACTCCTATGATCAGATATGCATTATTGACCTGTAGATTAAATGTTCACTATGTGTTTGACAAAATTACTATCATGATTAGGCGTGGTTAGGTCAAGTACTTGATCAAGTTTTGTATGATTGGAATTGTCTTCAAGTCATTTATCATTCCGGAAAGCCTTAGGAAGTTTTGGGTAGTGATTTGGAGGATGGCTTGGAATTGTGACTCAAATCTTGGGACCGCACCTTCTAAAATGAATATTTTGGGCTACAAGTGCACGCAAGCAGGCTTGTGCATGTGGTTGGAGGGTCACAACTGCACTCATGAAATATTGTGCATGCAGTTAGAGGGTCACAACTACATGCATGAAATCTTGTGCATGCGGTTGGGAGTCGATATCACTGCAGTCTAGCTCACGGTTTGGTCACCTTGGGTGGTTCTTTGGCCCCTAAGTGTCTTGTAAGCCATGTAGGATGTCAATTTTTGGTCAGTAAGTCTAAGTTTTTGGCCCCACTTCCATAATTGAAGCTTGGAGGTCAGGTCATGTCATAGTAACTCTTCATCTCATGTTTACCCTGACAGACCAATGAAATTGGGTAAATGTGGGAGGGGTGGTTACATGGATCCTTCCAAGGTCTACTATAAAGCATCAAAACATGTTTTGAGATACCTCAGAGGCACATTAGGCTTTGGATTGTGGTACAAACAGACTGATGGAGTGAGGCTTCAGGGTTTCATAGATGTAGATTAGGCAGGGAGTCCCATGGATAGGAAGCGCACTTCAGGAGCAGTCTTTAGTATTCAGTTAGCCGTAGTATCTGGTTATAGTAGGAAGCAGAGATCAATTGCACTCAGTTCAACAGAGGCAAAGTACAACTAGTAACACAACATGCGAGGCTATATTGATGAGGAAGATCCTGGTAGTACTCTTCAGTCAGGGGATGGAACCTGCATTGATCCATTATGACAATCATAGTTGCATAAAACTCTTTGAGAATCCAGTGTTTCATGATAGGTCCAAGCATATATAAATCATGTACCATCATATTAGATATTGTGTGCACAGGAGGCTTTTTATGATGTAGTACATTCCTACAAAGCAGCAGGATGCAAACATCTTGGCCAATTCCCTATCAAGGGGCAAGTTTGAGTTCCATAGAGGTAGGATTGGGGTTGTTCATAATCCCTTCCTTGCTAAGAGGAAGTGTTGAAAATGTAGAAAGGAATGGCTTCTTTGACTTTTGCCTTAGTTAAATATGCCAATTCAAATTCAATCTCATATATGCTTGAGTTAGCTTTATGTTAACATGTGTGATGTGGCCTATCACTAAGTTATTTTCAGTTAATTCGAGATAAATGGCTTTTAGTGAGTTGTGGACTAGTTTATGGCTAAAATTAGCTATCTAGTGGAGTTAACTCTAGTGTCTGCGAGTTAATTGATCTCTAGTTATAGAATAGGGATACTCTTGAGTTTAGTTGAGTGGTTGGCTTTATGTTAACCCAACTTACTCTTAGTTAACTACAACAATTGCTAAATTTATCCCTAGTGGGTCATGTAATTCAAATTGCCTATTAGATTGGATGAAGGCACAATTGTAATTCATTGTTATACAACATGTTTTGTATACATGCTTGAGGATAGAGCAAATGAATTTCTCTTGGGAATTGCACAAGGAAATAGGAAAAATCCCATTTTTTAGAGGCAGAATTGTGCTAGGAAATAGGAGCTCCTAGCAGGTATTTTTTACCTAAGTGTTGGGAAAGCATTGAGAGGGAGTTGATCAGTATTGCAGGGAGCTTCAAGCTTGAAGCAAATTCTATGTAATAGATCATACTATTCAGTTGATTCAATACAACTTTTCCTAGTTGGGTTCCCCAGATATATTGTGTATTCTGTGATTGCATTTCTAATCATTGTTTTATTTCCGCAAATTTTTAGTAGAGAAATCTTGTCTCTTTTGTGATTAGTTTTCTATGATTAATAATTGCAAATTTTCAAGGATTTTCTAGAAAACCATAGAAAGCACCAAACGACACATATGACCTTGTGTATGAATTTTCGTCCACAAGACATTAACAAAATTAGATAATAAAAATAAATTAAAAGCTAGTTATGGGAGCAAAAGTTCATTCAAAATAAAACAACGGTGTGGGCGTAACATCGTATAGTGGCTATCAATGAAGTAAAAGTTAAGCAAAGGATTTCGATTTCCAGCTAACAAGTGATTTAAAAGCTCGTCTGAGTTAAAGCTTCTATCAATTTTTGTATAAATATCCATTCAATTAATCAGGCTATTAGAAAATACCCCACAATATTGGAGACAACATTGTTAATTTTCATTGTGCTCGCTCTGCACTTTGCAAATTGTAAAGCTCAAATTAATATATTATTCTTCCATACATGTTCTAAATCTCAACAACTCTTAACTATATCAATGTTTTCAATTTAACTCACAGATTACGTGAATTTGCACACTGGCATCCCTTATTTTCATACTTATTGCCCCTGGTGGTGGAGGACTTGTTTCTCTTCTCATGCAATCTTGAATTGGAGCTGTCAGGTAAATGAAAGTGGGTTGAGCTTTCTTGTAGGGATCACTTAAGCATTTCTCCATTTTTTTTCTATTTTCTAGTACTTTTTGGATTACGGTCATAGGACTCACTGGGGATTTGGGATTTCCATTAAGACGATAGGGAGACAGGGTTGGAGGTCGGGGTTCTGCAATCCTATCTCCCATAAATCAGTAGCATATTTGCAAATCCACCTTTAAAAAAAGAAAAAAAAAACGAAGATCGTTAGTTTTCATGTAAAAACGCTTAAGCTAATCAGTTTATATGACATGATATCATGACATGCAATTAAATAGATTATTTGCATTGCAATCACGTTCTTTGTGTTGAGAACTATGGAGAGCTCAGTAATATGGGGCTCAAATTGCAACGGAACGAGCTCTTTGAATGCACAAAGCATAGCAGAAAAAGCAATATAGAGGCCCAGGATTCCACAAATTTTGCTTTGGAAAATCAATAAAGATCACATTACATTCAATCCCTAAAAAATAATGCATAAAATTAAAATGGATCAATCTATGCATCAAGAAAAATCCATAATTACCAGATAGACTTCCGAGTACAAGCTCTATTACACGGGAGAATATGGAGGTTCTGATGATGCAGTCAAACTGTAGGTGTTGAACCATTTCCTGCGTGTAAGAAAAGGGCATCACAGACTCATCCGCCACTTTTTCCTGTTCACAACTTCATATTATATGTGACATGGAATTTTGGCCACGATTTCAACTACATTCTTTTACCTTGAGACCCCATTACGTAAAAAATTAGTGGGTGGTGACTCTGATTTTCATGGATCAAAATTTTAATGGATCCCATTAAGGTGTGGCTGATGAATTGTGCATGAGGTGCCATGAATTAAGTTCATAGACAATTCATCAATTGTGATCTATATTTTCTTTAGTATTCTCTTTGAAATACATGATTCTCGCAGTCTATGTATTGTTGTTGTTAACAGTAATCTTATGTGCAATTCAAATGAGAAATCGATTATAGTCATTCATTGATTATCTAAAAGTTTGGGATAGCAATACCATTGATCCCTATTTTCCATCTCGCATGATTATAATAAAGAAATTTTAAAGATCGTTGTGTAGAGTAAAGAGGTGGATTTCATTGTGTGAAGTGTCAACATTGTGGGAATTCGGAGAAAATCACTCTCAAAATTGTTATTGCTTAACAAAATGCCTTGCAGATTGACCAAATGTCTTATAGAAGATGTGAAAACTCCACTTAATTTATTTTCTTGTAGACGATGAAATCACAGTGACATGGCATTTTCCAAGGAGTCCATGATGATAAAGTCCATAGCTAATAAATTTACAACATGACTACATCAGTCCTAAAAGCCTAATGTGCAATTTTTCCACCACCTATCAATGCCTTCCATAAAAGATCCTAGTTTATCATGATTCTGCTTTACTTAGTTAAACAATCATGCTTCCTCAGAGTTGGTGACGAAGCTTTCATCATATAAAGGTGGATTTCTTTGTGCGAGTGCAGAGTGTGGAGGTGAAAAGGAAGTTGTGTGGAGGTGGTTTTCATTGTTCAGAGTGCAAAGGTGTAAAGGAAATGTGTGTGGAGGCAGGAATAATGAGAGATTGATGAAACAATTGAGGAAACAAAGCATTCTCGCATAACGACTAAACTTGAATCTCACACTGCCTTAATCAATTAATTAGCGGTAAAGACACGGACTATGTTGCTTTGTAGCGATCAATCTTGTTAATACAATAAGATTGAATCAATTAATTAGTAGTAAAGACAAGGACTATGTTGCTTTGTAGCTATCAATCTTGTTAATACAATAAAATTGAATAACAAAGTTTTTGAGATTATAAAACAAATGAGAATAATGTCTTTTATTCTTTCTAAAATTTAAAATTTGATTAGATATGATTATAGTTTCATTTGAACTTTGAATCTATTATAATATGGAAAAGTTTACGCCTATGTCATAAATTAATAGTAACTTATATTGGTGTGCTTTGAAATTAAAATTAAGTTTTACATTCATTATAAATTTTTACCATATATTATTATCCTGCCACTGGAAAGTATAACGTAATAGATATTGCGTTGACCCTCCATTAACTTATCGTTTGACCAAATATTGAACTAAAATACATATGGTTTACCTTATAAAACATAAATAATTTATTTTTTAAATATATTAATTGTATTTATTGAGAGTTTGATTGGTTCGTCTAGTTTTCCTCTTATTGCGTAATAATGTTTGCACCGTCGTTCGTGCATTTGATGTGTGTGCCACCATTTATGCATTGCAGTCATCTCCATACATTTTTAAAGGGCCATTTCAACAATTCTGGAAAACACAATTTTTAGCGAACGTTAGAAACCCCAACCCAATGGCGACTAAAGCGAAATAAGAAAGAAAGAAAGAAAGAATTTTTAATGTCCACGAGGCTAAAAATAGCCTATGGGACAAATTGCTTCTCTATCTGACTCTTGTATTCGGCCCTTTTCCTGTGAAGTTTTACAATGAGCACTCCCAGCTTATCGACAAACTCTTCGCTGAATAGATTATCCCAATAATTAGCTGCCAGAATACCTGCATAGTTTTCCCTGGTGTCCTTGAAGGCCTCACATTCTAGAATGAAATGTTTTTCTGTTTCCACTTTTCCGGAGGAGCAAAATATACATACTCTTTCTTCCCACATTTCTTTGGCCTTTTCCAGCGCCCTGTTTCACAACGGAGTTGATGAGAATTAGTCCTTAATTGAGCAATAAGAATTTTAGATCTCCAAGAAATATTAGCCCCTATGTATGCCTTTTGTTGATGGTTATGCGTGGAGTTAAACTCTTCTATGTAGTACTTCTTCTTTCTCTCTAGCTCTTTCTTCCAAGTATGTTTGTGGAATTTACCCATAACAAAAGTTTTTATCTCTTTACTGTTTGTAGGACACATGCTCAAGCAAATACCCCATTTACTAAACCATTTGTTATTTTGCCGCATCCACGTCTTCTGTCTTTTGCACAATCTGTCACTAAACACAACCTTAGGCCATCTATCCTCTTCCATTTGCTCAATTTTTTTCAGATACCTTATGACTCGCACCATAGCAATTGCTTCAATAGGAGCAGCCCCTGTTTCAATTAACAGGATAGCATAAGGAACTGCACTTTTAATTTTGAATTTGTTTGTAATCAAACGTTTCTGAATTTTCTCAATTTGTTTCCACTGCATCTTGGTTGTGCTGCTGGCCCATAGTTCACAATCGTAAAGAATCACCGGAATCACTAGAAGCCCAAAAAGAGTTAGGGTGGTTTTCCAGTCCCACAGCTCTGCCTCTCTACACCTGTTTTGAAGAGCATAAAATGCTTTCCAACCCCCTAAAGTTCTTTTCTTTCTACAACCATCCCAACTTAAATTTATGTTGAAGTCAATTCCGAGGTATTTGTAGTCTGCAACTTCTTCCAGAATGTTGCCTTCAAAATAGAACTTATGTTGGTTATGCTTTCTTTTGTTAGAGAAAACCACTACTTTCATTTTGCTAATATTGACTTGCATCCCAACCCTTCTACAAAAATGCTCAAGGGAATGTAAATGCTCTTGCAAACCAAGAGCCGAATTAGCAATCAATATAAGTTCATCTGCGTACAAAAGAAGCCTGATAACGAACTTGCCCAAATGGATACCGTCACCCCCTTGCGAATTTAGCCACTCTTCAAGCTTGTCAATATATAACCCAAAAAGGGTAGGAGACAATGGGCAACCTTGCTTGACCCCGATATCGCTTCTAAAACTTTCAGAAATGCCAGCTGAAGTTCTGATTTTGACTTTCACCTCTTCGTAAAACTTATGCACAGCTGCTCTCAAATGCTTGGGAACCCCGAGTTCCTCCATTCTGCCCCAAAGCTTATCCCTAGGAACCGTGTCAAAGGCTTTTCTGAAATCAACAAAGCAACAAAAAACTTCTTCCTTATTTTCCCAACCTTTTCAATGATGTGCCTTAAAGTTATATAATGATCAACTGTGGAATGTTTAGGTCTAAAACCTGCTTGCCCTTTAGCACGTTTATTTCTTTCTTCTGCCCACTTGCTAATTTTCTTTTCCAACATGCTTCCAAATAACTTTGCAAACAAGGGGTTTATCATTATGGTTCTATAATTGGAAGGATTATTGACGTCACCACTCTTGAAAAGAGGTATTGCCATACTAGTTGTCCAATTTGTGGGGAACCCCTGCTGTAAGATGTTGTTGAAAATTTTTGTGATGTGAGGTGAAAGAAATTTTAAGCCCCACTTTAGATACTCTGCTTGGAGTTCATCTAAGTCTTTTTCTTTTCCAGCGCCCAACTTCTTGATACCCATCTCTACCTCTTGCATCGTGAAGAGTTTTGTGTCTGTGTTGACCAAGGGAGGAGGGTCAACCTTGGGATCCTGCTCATAAAGTTGTCTTGCATAGTCAAACCATTTAGAAGCTGTAATGTTGTTTTCAGTTTGCACCTTTTTCGATTGGAGCTCCTTCCAAAATAATTTGGGGTTATTTTTCCCAAGGAAGATATAGTAAAAATCATCATGCTAACAAGTGGCATTCAAACATAAAAATCAAGTGTGAGTCGACGCCCAGCAATGCCACGCAATTTCTTGAGCCTCATTCTAATTTTTAGTTTTCTTTAGATTTGGTAATAAGGTTTTTCACTATGAATTTTGTTTTTTTTCAAAAAATTACATTGTACAACCTAATTTATAACCTTCGTTAATTTATTTTGTGTACGATACAAAAATATACAAAAGATAACGAATGATGATGTGGCTTTCCGACAACAACGTGACAGCCGAACATATTATGTGCTTCTTTCAAATGGAGTAAGCTACCCATTCAACGTTTTACTCTTCATTTTTTGTGCCCTTCCTCGTCAGCAGTGATTCTCCGGCTACTCCCATGGGCCCACTCTGTCTGCTCCAGCAACATCCATCTCCTAGAAACGTTTGTCTCCAACAACATTGTCTCCTTTGTTCGGTGTCGTTATGGTGGACCTGTAAACGATGGTACACACCATGCAACATGCCCCATACATTATGATGCTCTCACTCCATTTTCAAATTTCAAATTAAGCGCCAAAATGAAATTTTGAAATAAAGCGGGAAATAAAGGCTCCCAAATCCGTATTTCCTATTCTTGGAGCGAGCAGACTCATCATTCGAAGGGTTCCTTGTGAGTCTCTATGCACCTAGGCTACTGTAGTCTCCACATCATTCGATGTTTAATTAATTAAATGTAGAACCTGTGCCTTTGTTGGGAAACAAATACTTTTCAGTTTATTGGCCCAGAAATGTATCTGGAAAGTAACTGCCCACTGTTGGATTAAAGCAAGTACACCATCCAACGGTGGGCATCTATTTCCCAGATACATTTATGAGCCAATAGACTGAAAAGTATTTGTTTCCCCTTTGTTGACCTTCATGTCTTTTCTTGAAATTTTTTGGAGAGTTGAACCGCTATAGTAATTTCGAGGAATTAACCACATTAATACACTGCTTAGAAGGGGAAAACAATACGATCGAGATTCTGTTATGGAGAGCTCAGAGCGACCTAGCCAACTGCCTGAGTTCGATGAACATAAGAGCTCAGGAGAGAACGGAATTGAAGTGGTCTAATAATTTCTGAATTTTTGAGTTTTCTTCTGTTCACAAAATATTATTTTTAAGTATGATATAATGTTTACATCATGGTTGGAGTGAGGTGTATTTATGATGGGTTGATTGAAATGATATTATTAACCTTGATATGGGTTGATCGCTCATCTTTATCTTGGTTTTGGTTGATATAGTAGATGAGATTAATTTTTAAGATATGAAATTTTTATATTTTTAAGGTCTGAACTTTTTTATATTTTTATAAAGATTTTATAAATTAATCAATTATTTTTATTAGATTTGGTTTAATGATGGTATGTTTTAAAATTTTGGGTTACATTTTATTATAAAAAAAGAAGAAGCTAAATTGTGATTTTTATTATTTAAAATATATTTTTGAATATATATAAATAAATTTAGATGAAACAATCAAATTTGTAATTTGTAATTTCAATACATTTTTTTATTGAATTTAACACAAATTCAATAAAAAAATATTGTCTAAAATTTAAATAAATTAATAATTTTAATATAGTCAATATTATATATGAGAAAAATACAATAAATACATAAAAATGCAATAAATATCAATTTTTCATTAAAATTAATAATTCATTTTATAGAAATGTACAAACACTTAAGAAGGTGATTGAGTTTCAAACTACATGCCCATGAGAAGTAGTTGAAATTATCTTATATTGTGGTTTATGAAGAAGGTTTATTTTTTTCATGTTTACATTTTAAGTAAGATTTATTAATTTTTTATAAGAATATATATTATATTATTATGTTATTGAATACCATAAATATGGTTATATAAAGAAATAATGAATGTTAGATGTATCTCAATTTATTACATAATTCAAAATCAATGTCAAATTATCTTTTTCTTTATATTCCTAAGATTACTTAATTATAGTAATCAACTTTTTTTTTAAATTAATATTTATATTAAAATTCATAATTATCATTATTACCATAGAATATTTGTATATAAAATTAATGTCCTTAAGGGATATAGTTTCCCAATTTTAAAAAATAATTAGAAGATTGAAATAAATGTCATAAGGATATCTAATTTGGAAATGCTAAAAAAAAACTAAAAATTTACAATAAGAGAATGCAATAGAATTTTCAAGAATATTCTTTAGATAAGGAAACTTACAAAACTTTTGTTTTAAAGTTCTCACTACATTAAAGTAAAATGAGATATTCTTTAGATAAGGAAACTTACAAAACTTTTGATTTAAAGTTCTCATTACATTAAAGTAAAATGAGATATCTCATATAATAATGAGATTTGGAAAGAGATGACTTAAACTGATCAATGGAATCAATCATTAATATAGAAGATATTAATTCTTCTCAATATTCAATATAACAAAAAAATTGTAAAATTTAAAATAAATGATTTATCAAAACATTACAATGACAAACATATCCATATATTTACACACATTGCTAAAGAATAACAAAGTAGTCTTACTTTTCATTCTCTTTCACTAAAACAAAATAAATGTGTTTCATGACCAAAAATCTTTAAACTTAAACTTCAAAACTAAGACTTAAATAGTTGGAAATTAATTATTCCCTTGAATTTCACATTCTCATTTCAAGAATCAAGAATATACTTATAAAGCATAATTTTTCTCCTCACCCTAACATATGTATATGCACATAAACCCATCCAAATTTTCTACATTATGTTTTTATTCAACAGATGTCAAAATGCCAAGTGAATCTTTAGATTTTTGTGCTAGTGGTTTAAACCCTATATTGTTAGATTATTATCCTTTTTAATTTATTAGCAAGACTTGTTGTGTTTATAAATATTTTGTTTTAGCAAAAATGCTAAAATAAACTATAGATGGGTTGCCATAAATAACAAGAGAGTTGTCACTGATACTGACTAGCCGCAACGTACTTTGAACAATGGATATGTCGCAAAGTAGAAGAGAGTTATCGCCACTACAACGGGGAGTAGTCGTAATGTAGTTTCAACAATTAGCAAAGTAGAAGAGAGTTTCCACCACTACAACATGGAGTAGTTGCACCGTAGTTTCAACAACGAACACCTACAGTTGCATTGTGACAACTCTCTAAACAAGAACACACTGAATCCTCCTCCAAAAAACTTGTTACATTATAGTTGGTCAAACTCTCTAAACAACAATGTTCACACTTAAGTCGTTCCCTGTTTGAAAAATTTATACGTTGGCTTAAGTGTGAATGTTTTGTTCACAGAGTTTGACCGACTATGTAATGTAACAAGTTTGCTAGAGTAGGATTCATTGTGTTCTCGTTCAGAGAGTTGTCACAATACAATTGTAGGTGTTCGCTGTTGAAACTACGTTGTGTCTATTCCGTATTGCAGTTGTGGCAATTCTCTTCTACTTTCCTCGTTGTTGAAACTATGTTGTGACAAATCTCTTGTACTTTGTGGCAACCCCTTTGTAGTTTGTTTTAGCCTTGTTGCTAAATCAAAGTATTTATAAACACAACCTATGTTTTTATGAATTAAATTAGATAGTATAATTCTGAGAATAGTTTACAATTTTTAAAATATAATCTTTTTGAAATGTAATATTTGTTATAATTTAAAAAACACATTTAATATAGAAAATAATATCTGTTATAAATTAAAAAACATATTTAATATAGAAAATTATAATAAATGTATACTAAGCAAAACTCATCACAAACTTGAATGTTTCATCAGAGGCTTAAATGTTTTCTCAACATGAGGATGCAAGAATATATGTAGAACCAATTAGTCCATATTAGAACTCTTACGCCATTGTTGAGATTATCAAGTGATCATCCATAAAGGGATTACAATGGCTAGGCTGTGTCTATAAATAATTTGTGTTAGAAACAAGGCTAAAACAAAATACAGAGGGGTTGCCACAAAGTAGAAGAGTGTTGTGACTACTAAGTGGCCACAATGTAGTTTGAACAACGAAGTTGTCGCAGAGTAGAAGAGAGTTATCGCCACTACAATAGGGAGTAGCTGCAACGTAGCTTCAACAACGAGGAAAGAAGAAGAGAGTTTCCACCACTACAATAGGTAATAGTCACAACATAGTTTTTTTTTTTTCTTTTTTTTCTTTTTTTTTTTTCTTTTTTTTTCTTTTTTTTCTTTTTTTCTTTTTTTTTTTCTTTTTTTTCTTTTTTTTTTTCTGAATTGGACTAATTCTATTAATAAAAAATATGGTACAAGATGATCAAGAGAGACAAAAAACCGGCAACCGGAAATGATAGGACTATCAACCTCGGTTCGAAGAGGGAGTGAAACAAGCAAGAAACTACAACATATGGCTGGAAGAAAAAAGACTGACTTCTACCCAGAATGGGCAAAAGCCTCAACACGAAGCTTTTTCCCTTTCCTTTTTTTGACTTCGACCCAACCATCCTGGGGTGAATGAGCAATAACAACTTGAAGATTGGGGGTCACCACAGGGGGGCCCTCCTTTTCTAAATCAGAGGAGGAGGACATATGGACACGTTTCTGCGCGATGACTGTATCGGAGGAATGCGCCAGACCGTCGTTGGAAGGGACCCCGGAATGAGGGGCTTGAGCCACTTCTGCATCGCTACCTTCATCTTCAGAGCTAGAGGATTCAGAATCCATGACTGGAGGTGGAGAGCATGGAGCCCATCGCTTGGGCTTGGGTTTGGAGAGGTTATCCTTTTTCTTTTTTGTCGGGAGGGATGGGCAGGCATTTTGCAGATGCCCTGATTGGTGGCAATGGCGGCAAAGGAATGCAGTATTCTCGTAATCCAGTGTCTGGGTCCAGACAAAGTCGTTTATCTTGAGATTGATTTGGTCTGGAAGTCCTTTGCTTAAGTCTAACTCCGCACATAATCTGGCATATGTGTAGAGACCTTTATTTTCCTGCCAATAATCTCCCATAATGAAACTGCCCAAGGTGTTTCCTATAGCTTTATAGACTGCAAAATGCCATAAGTGGGCAGCTAAGTTTGGAAGCCTGATCCATACAGGTGTCTTGGTAATGACTGCAGTTGCTGGATCAAAATCTGGGAACCAAGGAGTCAAGAAGAGCCCTGCAGTTCCCATGAACCAAGGGCCTTCTTCTAAAGCCTTTTCATAATGCTTACTGTCTTCAAATAGAACAATGAAGTATCCTTTCGAACAGAAACTAATCTTACAATGATGAGTCCAGTTTTCATGGATCCATGCATAGAGATCCTGAGATCGCGGCCATAGTCCGTTAAATCTGCAAATGATGGCTCTTTCTGCAAATTTTTGAAGTTGGTTTGCAAGACCTTCATGGGTGATTTCAACAGAGGGAACTTCCTCTGTCTTGTCAACCAAAAAAGGCTTAGGTTTAAGGGATTCCTAGGGTATGGGGTTCTCAGAGTGTACTACATCTTTGTAAGAGAAAGGAGGGGCAGAGGATGACTGTCCCGCTGCACCTCCTCTCAAACGAAGGGTTAACACCAAAGAGCTGTTTCTAGAAATGCTGTAAGTAGAGAGGGGAAGATGGCCTTCAAGTTGTTTACCTTGAAAAAGAATTCTCTGAAGGCCTGAAGGGATCCCAATCTGTCGTTCTAGATCCAGTTTGAGATCCAGCACCAAATCTGAAGAACTGACCCATTGCAGGATGGTTCTGCCTGTAGGCTGAGAAATTTGGATTTGAAAGGAGTCAAAGAGGTGCCTAGACATAGTGCCAGGGTCTCTTGTACATCCGAGAGAAAATCTGCCATGTCGATGATAGGGAGGGGATTTCTCCTGTGAAAGTAGCCGGTCACATAAAAACAGAGACAGATCCATGTCCAGGTTCGCCAGACTTTGAGCGTTGGCCAGAGCTGGACAAGGAGCACTTTCGCTGACGTTGTGAACTGCCAATCTTGGTGCCTTTGCAAGCAAATCTGGCGAGTACGAGAAGCAGGCAGCTGATTTAAAACCTTCTGGAACATTTGCAAGGAATGCAGCCTCCCAGACGGCGACACCATTGATGCCCCAGAAAGACCTGTGCAGAGGCTTGCTAACCTGCCGTTTCAACTCTGCAACCCAGTCGATGCGTATTGCCAGCAATGGAACCTCAACAGGCAGATCTGGCAGGTTCGAGAGGCAGATCCGCTGCTGGCTTGCTGCTGAGGTGAAATCATTGTAAATAGCTATGAAAGCAGCGGCGTCAATGCAGTCAGGATCAAATGCAGAGAATGCAGCCGCCCAGATGGCGGCATCATCAGTTCCGTGAAAAGTCCTATGCAAAAGCTTGCATTCCTGCAGATTCAAGTCTGCAATCTGGCTCTTGAGCGGAAGGCGACCAGCTCTTGGAGAGGCGGAGCTGGCGCACACCAAAAAAGCCAAACTATAAACCCTAGACACTCCTATCGCCATCGCGCCCAACCTCTTATTTTCTCTACCCCAATATTGTTATTATTGTGCCCTTACATTATTATTGTTAGGTCAGCCGTCACAACATAGTTACGACAACGAACACCTACAATTGCGTTGTGGAAAATCTATGAACAAGAACACAACAAATCCTCCTCCAACAAACTTGTTACATTACATAGTCGGTAAAACTCTTTGAAAAACAACATTCACACTTAAGCCAAGATATAAATTTTTCAAACGGGGAAGGGTGAATTTTATTGCTCAGAGAGTTTGACTGCCTATGTAATGTAACAAGTTTGTAAGAGGAGGATTCATTGTGTTCTTGTTCAGAGAGTTATCGGAACGCAAATGTAGGTGTTCGTTGTTGAAACTATGTTGCAGCTACTCCCTGTTGTAGTGGTAGAAACTCTCTTCTACTTTTCTCGTTGTTGAAACTATGTTGCAACTGCTCCCTATTGTAGTGGCAACAACTCTCTTCTACTTTGCGGCAACTCATTTGTTCAAACTACGTTGCGGATAGGCAATAGCAATAACTCTCTTGTTTTTTGTGGCAACCCATCTATAGTTTGTTTTAGCCTTGTTGCTAAAACAAAATATTTATAGACACAACAGGTTTTGCTAATAAATTAAAAATGATAATAATCCAACAATATAGGGTTTAAACCACAAGCACAAAAATCTAAAGATTCACATGGCATTTTGACATTCGTTGAATAAAAACATAATGTAGAAAAATTGGGTGGATTTATGTACATATACACATGTTAGAGTGAGGAGAAAAAAATATACTTTATAAGTATATTCTTGATTCTTGAAATGAGAATGTGAAAATACAAGGGAATGATTAATTTTTAACTATTTAAATCTTAATTTTGAAACTTAAGTTTAAGGATTTTTTTTTGTCATGAAACACATTTATTTTGCTATTAGTTAGTGGTGTGTGTGTATATATATGTATATGTTTGTCCTTGTCAAGTTTTGATAAAAAAATTTATTTTACAATTTTACATTTTTTTAATATTGAATAATGAGAATAATTAAGATCTTCCATATTAATGATTGTTTTCATTGATGAGTTTAAGTCATCTCTTTCGAAATCTCATTATTATATCACATATCTCATCTTACTCTAATGTAGTGAGAACTTTAAATCAAAAGTTTTGTAAGTTTCTTTATATAAAGAATATTCTTAAAAATTCTATTGCACTCTATTATTGTAAATTTTTAGTTTTTTTAGCACTTCCAAGTTAGATTTCCTTATGAGGTTTAATTCAATCTTCTAATTATTTTTGAAAATTGGGAAATTATATTCCTTGAGGACATTAATTTTATATACAAATATTCTATGGTAACAATAATAATCATTAATTTTAATATAAATATTAATAAAAAAAATTATTACTATAATTAAGTAGTCATAGGAATATAAGGAAAAAGTTAATTTGGAATTGATTTTGAATTGTGTGGTAAGTTGAGATACATCTTGCATTTATTATTTCTTTATATAACCATATTTATGATATTCAATAACATAATAAGATAATATATATTATAAAAAAAATCAATAAATCTTATATAAAATGCAAACCTCAAGAAAAGAAAAAAACTTAGTAAACCACAGTATAAGAATATAAGATAACTTCAACCTACCTCCTTATCTCTTTGTACATTTCTATAAAATGAATTACCAATTTTAATGAAAAAATGATATTTATTGCATTTTTATGTATTTATTGTATTTTTTTATATAATGTTGAAAGGTTTATAACTATATTAAAAATATTTGTTATAATTATTAATTGATTTAAATTTTAGACATTATTTTTTAATTGAATTTGTGTTAAATTCAACAAATTTGTTTTTATTAAAATTACAAATTTAAAATTTGAGTGTTTCATCTCAATTGTTTATATATTTAAAAATATATTTTAAATAACAAAACTCACCATTTAACTAATTTTTTTAAAATAAAATCTAACCTTAAACATTAAAACATACCATCATTAAATGAACTCTAATAAAAATAATTAATACTTTTATAAACATGAATAACATCATCAATTAGTTTATTAAATCTTTATAAAAATATCATTATAGAATTTTTGAGATCTTGAAAATTAATCTCATCCTCTTGATGAACCAAAACCAAAATAAAGATGACCACATGTCAAGACTATGAAAATTAATGATGTCATTTCAATCCACTCATCATAAATACATGTCACTTCAACCATGATGTAAATATTATATATTATATCATACTTAAAAATAATATTTTGTGAAGAGAAGAAAGCTCATAAATATTTACATCATACTTAAAAAAAATGTTTTGTGGACAAAAGAAAACTCATAAATTCAAAAATTATTTGACCACTTCAATTATGTTCTCTCCTTCACTCTTATGTTCATTGAACTGAGGCAGATGGCCAGGTTGCTTTGCCCTTCTCCCTAACTAAACCTTGCTCGTATTGTTCCTCGACCAAAGAATTCCTAAACATTACTACATCGGTTCAACTGTTAAAAAAATTCAAGAAAACATAGGAATGTCGACAAAGCAACAAGTTTTGCATCTAATTAATTAAACAACTAATGATTAGCATAAAGAATAACGGTGAAAATAAGAAAAATCGTGAAGAGAACACCATTTTACATCTATTATCTTGAATATTTCTGAAAAAAAATCTCTAAGGACGAGACTGTGGTGACTATAATAGCCTAGGTGCATAGAGACTCACATGGAACTCTTCGAATGATGCGTCTGCTCCCTCCAAGAGATACATGTCCAACACGAAATAGGGAGATGGCAGCCCTTATTTCTTGCTTTATTTCAAAATTTCATTTTTGCACTTAATAATTCGAAATTTGAAAACAAAGTGATAGCATCATCATGCATGGGGGCATGTTGCATGGTGTGTACCATCATTTACAGCTCCACCATAACGAAAACAGACACCGAAGAGAGGAGACGGTGTTGTTGGGAGATAGACGTTGTTGGGAGACGGACATTGCTAAAGCAAACAGAGTGGGCCTATAGGAGTAGCTGGAATGACCACATTCGACGAAAGGCAAAAAAATGAAGAGTAAAACGTCGAATGGTTAGGGGAGGGACGCCAGTTGTTGGGCGCCCTCCCCTCCACCTCAGCTATTGACATGTAAACCAATGTGGTGGCTGTACGACAGTTTCCCATTTCATCTGGCCACGCGTCATGGTAGGTGCCAACATTAAATGCGAGTCCATGGGGTAGGTTTAGGGTTTGGTCTAGAGGTTTATCCACGATGACCATTTACCCCTGTTCATTGTTTCTCGGTCATGGAGTGTGGCCGTTGTGGTCTCGGTGGTGGTGGCTACGGGTTCTAGAACCTGCGTGACCTGTCCGCATTTCCTAAATACTGTAAGTCCATTCGTTTCCCGCCATTGTTGGTTGGTTGTTTCAGGCATTTCCTGAACCTGTTCGCCGGTTCCGCCATGTTTGTACTGTTGGGTTTGAACCTTTGTCATTTTCTGAACGTTGAAGCTCACCGCCCATTCCTGTTCTTAAATGCAAAGTCCACCATTTATCTGATGCTCGACCGCCAGCTTATCGATTGTTGTCCGCCAGGGTTTCGTTCCGCTTGCTCTGTTTGGTCGAATTCTTCAGGGTTTGGCATCAACCTCTCGAATTATTCAGGTTTGTCATCAACCTCTGGAATTCGTTAAATTTTAACTCTAAGAATGCCATTTTTGTTTATAAAATTCTAATTTTCTTGTTTTTTTCAGGTACATTCTTCCATGGTTGGCGTTGGTGAGGTTTAGGGAGGCGTTGTGGTGGCTTCTCTACAACCTCGGCGGCAGCGCGCTGCAACCTGTGCACTTCTCAACCTCTGTGTTTCTCGGCGACCTCTAGTAGGATTCACAATCCTACCAATCATTCTCTATGTTTTTTAACACTTATTCCCTGTGTTTTTTAACACATTCAATCGATGTTCGGTGGAATTTAGCTCTTCTTGTTTTCTTTTCAGTGGAATTTAGAAATGCTTTACATATATCTGTCAGTATTCTATGTGTTCTATGTTTGACTAGTTATATGTCGGTTTAGGGTTTGTGTTGAGATTCAACAAGATGATGAGCTTAGTGAAAAGAGTCGCCTTGACTAAGTGGGCCCACGGGATTTTTTTGGTGCAAAGTCTATTTTTAGACATGTCAATCATATTCTATGAGTTGCAAGATGTTATTTGTGGATGGTTGGTCAAGTTGGAAAAATAGATGGACTTCTATTTTTAGACATATTGGGCGGAATCTATTTTTAGATTTCCAGTCTAAAAATAGATATGTTGAATATTATTAGCTCTTAATAATATTTGGACTCTAAACATTATCTTATTCTCTTGGAGCACTTCAGTTAAGTGCACAGATGTGGCACAATAGCTCACAGAAGGAATTACGCTATTCCTGAGGGTTTGCTGGAGCTAATGCATGAGGACTTCAGTTAGAACTCATGTGATAGAGTTTGGTGGAATTATAGAAGTAGTTGGTGGAGTTGTATTCAGTTTAACTCAGTTAGACTCAGTTGAGCTAGTTGTATCTAGTCTAACTGATTGATACACTAGTGAGAGTGGTGTGAATTAATTAGTTAACTAATTCACTAAATAATAACTCATTAATCAACTGAAGAATACATCAGTTAACTACAGTGCATGGTAGTTTCAGTGAAGACCAGTGGAGAGGCAGGTGAAAGAGCAAGTGTGACTATCAGTTGTGACTATAGTGATGCATTAATTGCATCCAACACTCAGTGGAGATGCCAATGAGGATTGTGTGAGCAAGGCTGGCTGAATTCAAGTTCATTCAAATCCATTCTTCAGTAGGGATTGTGCAGTAGAGGCAGGCTAGCAGGTGGCAGAGATCGATGCATGGATTTGCAAGATCGGGCCTGATTAGTGTGTAGCAATTGTATTGTACTGAGAGCTTGATATGATCAGATTTGTATGAGGATTGTTACATGATCTCTATGACATATATTATATACAGATAGTTGGTATTTTTAGCTTCAGGCTTTCCCGTTAAACAGTTGTGTTAATGTGTGTGAATTTTTATGGTTTCATGTGTGCATTGCAATTGATTTAATTTCCACATGTGATGATCAATAGTGGAATAGATTTTGTATTGTGCATGAAGTTAAAATAGCGTGTGATCAGGAGAATCTTGGATATATAACACATAATTTATATAATTTCTACATGGTATCAGAGCTATATTGATCAAAGCAGATTGCAATTATTGAAGCGGTTGAGTTTTGTGCTAGTGGAATTCGAATTTGCTGCAGTGTTTTCTTGGTGTCGAAGTTGAGCATTCATTGAAATGTCTTTCAACAGATTGCGATTGGAGTATGCCCTTGATGGCAGCTTGAATTATATTTCATGGAAGGATAGGATGGAGGCGGTGCTGGATGATAATGGGTTGAAGGAGTTCATAGATGCTGAAATTCCAAAACCTGCTTCTAGCGATGCAGCTGCACTTGACGCATGGCAAAAGAAGATAGAAAAATGTCGTAGGATTGTATTGGAAGGTGTGAATGATCACATAGTGTCCATCCTTCATGGTAAAGCTAGTCCATTCTTGATGTGGAAAGCTTTTATAGACTTGTTCCAAAGCCAAAGCGACTAGAGGAAGTTGGCGCTTAAAGACAAGCTCAGAAAAATAAAAATGGAGAAAGGCAACAGTATACCAAAATACCTCACAAAGTTCGTTCACTGCAAGGATGAGCTAAAAAGTGTGGGGGTTACTGTAGATGAAGAGGACTTGGTGATCTTGGCTCTCCTTGGGCTTCCGAAGAGTTGGCATAGCTACGAGGTCTATGTCAATGGTCGGGAGAAATTGCCGGAATGGGAGTGACTTTGGTCGGATCTTGTGCAGGAGGAGATAAGGCGGGGTACCAGGGATGGATCTTCATCGAAGAATGAAGATGAAGAAAATTGCGCTTTGGCTGCCAAAGCAAGGAAAGGGAAGGGAAAGAAAAATCCTTCTCAATCCGGTGAGAAAGGCAAGAAGTAGGACTTGTCCAAGGTGAAGTGCTTTCACTATCACCAACACGGACATTATGCCACTAATTGGATCTGCACCTGGAGAGGCCTTAGCCTCGCATTTTGAGCTGGATTTTTCGATGATCGCATGCTTGGTTTCAAGTGTGATGGGATCAGTGTGGTTTCTTGACAGTGGTGCGTCTTTCCATAAGACTAGAGACAAAGATTTGTTTAGTGATCTGGATGAGAAGGATCTTGGAGTGCACATCGAGATGGGCAATGATGGTAGATACAGTGCGACTGGTATTGGGACCATTTCCTTTGAGAGGGAGTCTGGTAAACCTTTCATATTGAAGGATGTCATGCATGTTCCAGGATTGAAGAAGAATCTGATCTCGGTGGCGATGTTGGAAGACAAGGGATATGATGTTGTTTTTAGCGAGGGAAAGGTTTTCCTGCGAGTAAAGCAACTAGTAAAACCCGGAGGATAGGAGTTCGAGTTAAGAACCTTTATCAATTGCAGGTAGATGGCTGCGCAGTAATGGAAGGTAAAGCAGAAGCAATGGTGAGCCGGGATGAGAGCGAATTGTGGCACAGGAGATTGGGCCATCTTCACCATGGCGCTTTGAAAATTTTGCAGCTGATTTCTACCGGGCTTCCCAAGGGTACACTTGCGTAGTCAGATCAGTGCAAGGGATGTATTTTGGGAAAATTTGTGAAGACCACTTTTCATGAGAAGGATAGTCACGCCATGCCGATTCTTGAGAGAATTCACACAAACATGTGTGGACCTTTCTCAGTAGCTACGACAGAAAAGAACAGGTATTATGTGATATTTTTTTATGACTTTTCTCATAAGTGTTGGATCTTCTTCATGTAGAAGAAGAGCGAGACATACTCAAAGTTCTGTGAGTTCAAGGCATTGGTTGAGAAAGAGTTGGGGAAGCAGGTGAAAGCTCTTATCAGCGATAATGGTGGTGAATTCATCTCTGGTGAATTCAAAGACTTTTGCAGCGCAGAAGGAATTCGAAGAGAGCTCATAGCGCCTCATAACCCACAGCAGAATGGGGTCACGGAGAGAAAGAACAGAACGATCGTGGGTGTTGCACGGGTGATGTTTCATGATTAGGGCCTTCCCATACACTTGTGGGATGAAGCATGCAACACTTTGGTTTATGTGCAAAACGTTGTCCTCATAGAGTACTTGGCATGAGTACACCCGAAGAGGCATTTTCTGGTAAGAAGCTTGATATTTCTCATTTGAAGATTTTTGGCTTACCTATTTACATTCATGTGACGAAGGATGCCAGGAAGAAGCTGGAGCCGACTGCAGAGGTTGGGATATTTGTGGGGTACACAAAAACTCCCCACAATTATCGTGTGTATTTGCCAGATAGTCGGATGACTGTTGTGCAACGAGATATCAAATTTCGTGAGGAGAAAGCCATGAAGTTGTCGCTTGAGAGGGAGCTACACTTGCATGCAGATGAGGAACTACTTGTTCCTAAAGATGAGCCTCTGGATGTGGATCAGCCACAAGAGGAGGTTCATGGAGTGGAAGAAACCACTCATGCAGCACCAAACATCAGAGGGCGAAAGCGCACTACAGAAGTTGAGCGATTGAATCTTGATGCAGCGCAGAATGTAGGAGCACCTACATCACAACGCAGATAGAGACAGTCACCTGACCGATTTATTGGATACATGGCTCTGATGAGCAAGTGTATTGTGACAGAACCATCTTCTTTTGAGGAATCTGTGGAGGATCCCGCATGGGTAGATTCCATGGTGGAAGAGTATGATTCAATTGTCAGAAACAGTGCATGGGAGATTGTCCCAAGGCCGGAAGGGAAATCAGTGGTAGGATCGAGATGGATCTACAAAGTGAAGCAAGCTGCTAACGAGAGCGTTGAGAAGTACAAGGCAAGATTTTTTGCCCGGGGCTTCTCACAGATCGAGGGGATAGACTATGAAGAAACCTTTGCACCTGTCGTGAGGTATTATTCCATACGGACCATCCTTGCTCTCTCAGCGCAGATGGGTTGGCACATTCATCAGATGGATGTGAAGACTGTGTTCCTCAATGGAGTCATTGAGGAGGAGGTGTACATAGAGCAGCCTGAAGGATTCGAAATCTTCAGCAGCGAGTCGCATGTGTGCAGGCTCAAAAGAGCATTGTATGGGCTAAAACAAGCACCTCGTGTTTGGTACACACGGATAGACAATTATTTCACCAGACTTGTATTCATCAAGAGTGAGGCAGATCTGAACCTATACCAGATTGTGGTGGAGGGTAAGTTGCTGATCATTGTACTTTATGTAGATGATTTAATACTAACAGGTGATGAACTGTTGATACACTCATGCAAGGCAGATCTTGCAAAGGAGTTTGAGATCAAGGACTTGGGCCTCCTTCATTACTTCCTGGGATTGGAAATTTGGCAGCAGAAGGGTGGACTGTTTGTGTCTCAAGGCAAGTATGCCCGGGAGATACTGGAGAAGTTTCACATGCAACGCTGTAAGCCTATCGACACTCCTCTTCCTGGTGGTTGGAGGAAAGAGGATGCTACATTGGCAAAGGCAGTGGATGCACCTGTTTATCGATAGTTGGTTGGTTCGCTCATGTATTTGGTCAATACACGACCGGACATATGCTATGTTGTTAACCAATTTTCGCAAGCTATGGTTAAGCCTACCAAGCTCTTTTGGAAGGCAGGAAAACATGTCCTGAGGTATCTCAGGGGCACATTGGGATATGGATTGTGGTACAGACAGTCGGATGAGTTGAAGCTGCATGGCTTCACGGATGGAGATTGGGCAGGGAGCCGAATGGACAGAAAGAGCACATCTAGAGGGATATTCAGTATCGGATCTACAACAGTTTCTTGGTACAGCAGGAAACAGAGATCCATGGTACTAAGTTTAGCGGAGGCCGAGTACATGGCAGCAAGTTTGGCTGCACGCGAGGCTATATGGATGAGGAAGATCCTAGTCGGGTTGTTCGGTTCACACTTAGATCCTACTGTGATATATTGTGATAATCAGAGTTGCATTAAACTCTTGGTTAATCCATTATTTCATGATAGATCTAAAAATATTGACATACGGTACCATCATATCAGAGATTCTGTGCAGCGGAAGATCATGTTACTATCTTACATTCCTACGGAGGATCGAGATGCAGAAATTCTGACGAAGGCGCTCACCAGGAGAAAATTCAAATACTATAGAGACAGGATCGGGGTGGCAGATAATCCCTATCTTGTTGAGAGGGAGTGTTGAGATTCAAAAATATGATGAGCTTAGTGAAAAGAGTCACCTTCACTAAGTGGGCCCGTAGGCTATTTTTGGTGCAAAGTCTATTTTTAGACTATGTCTATTTTTAGACATGTCGATCATATTCTATGAGTTGTAGGATGCTATTTGTGGATGGTTGGTTAAGTTGGAAAAATAGATGGACTTCTATTTTTAGACATATTGGGCGGAGTCTATTTTTAGATTGCCAGTCTAAAAATAGATATGTCGAATATTATTAGCTCTTAATAATATTTGGACTCTAAACATTATCTTATTCTCTTGAGCACTTCGCCATACGTATGTAAGTACAAGATTTACGTGGCTGTACCACGCTTATTCCCGAGGGTTTAATCGGAGCTAATGCATGAGGACTTCGCTAGAACTCATGTGATAGAGTTTGGTGGAGTTATAGAAGTAGTTTCATGTGAGTTGTATTCGCTTTAACTTTTTAACTCGCTAGACTCGCTTCACAATCTGTATCTAGTCTAATCGATTGATACACTAGTGAGAGTGGTGTGAATTAATTAGTTAATTAATTCACTAAACAATAACTCATTAATCAACCGAAGAATACATTAGTTAACTACAAGCATGGAGTTTCAGTGGAGACTAGTGGAGAGGTAGGTGAAAGAGCAAGTGTGACTATCAGTTGTGACTATAGTGATGCATTGATTGCATCCAACACTCAGTGGAGATGCCAATGAGGATTGTGTGAGAAAGGCTGGCTGAATTCGAGTTCATTCAGATCCATTCTTTAGCAAGGATTGCGCAGTAGAGGCAGGCTAGCATGTGGCAGAGATCGGTGCATGGATTTGCAAGATCGGGCCTGATTAGTGTGTAGCAATTGTATTGTACTGAGAGCTTGATATGATCAGCTTTGTATGAGGATTGTTACATGATATCTATGACATATATTATATACAGATAGTTTGGGTTTTTAGCTTCAGGCTTTCCCATTAAACAGTTGTGTTAATGTGTGTGAATTTTTATGGTTTTATGTGTGCATTGCAATTGATTTAATTTCTGCATGTGATGATCAATAGTGGAATAGATTATGTATTGTGCATGAAGTTAAAATAGTGTGTGATCATGAGAATCTTGGATATATAACACATAAGTTATATAATTTCTACAGTTTGGTTGGTTGTAAGAGTTAATATCAAACAATTTGTGGGTTTTCTGTGGAATTTAGCTCTTATATGTGTTCTATGTTTCACTGGTTATCTGTGGGTTTAGGGTTTGGTTGGTTGTAAGAGTTAATATCAAGCAATTTTTGGGTTTTCTGTGGAATTTGGCTCTTATATTGTTCTGTGTTTCACTGGTTATTTGTGGGTTTAGGGTTTGGTTGCTTGTATGAGTCAATATTAAGCAATTTGTGGGTTTTCTGTGGAATTTAGCTATTATATGTGTTCTATGTTTCACTGGTTATCTGTGGGTTTAGGGTTTGGTTGCTTATAAGAGTCAATATCAAGCAATTTGTGGGTTTATAAACGAGTTCGGTGGAATTTAGTTGTTACATGTGTTCTATGTTTCACTAGTTATCTGTGGGGTTAGGGTTTTGTCTCTTGTAAGATTGAATGAAGAGCCTTTTTTGGGTTTATATGTGTTCAGTGGAATTTATGTTTTTTATCTGTGGGTTTAGGGTTTGGTTTCGACTGCCTCTCTTGGAAATATGTTGGAGGCTTCTTTGATGGGTATGTAATCCTGGTTATCTGTGGGTTAAGGGTTTGGTTTCAGCTGCCTCTCTTATCTGTGGCGACTTAGTGCACCTAACTCTATGGGAACTAAACAGAGACCCACACAATATTTTAGATTATGGGCAATGTCCTGAAAATAGTGATACTCATTGGTTTTAATTCATGCTCTTCCAACACTGATTATTGTGGTAGCTTATTCATGAACTTTGGAATCCGAAAATGAACTCCCTTACTATTCCATTCTAATTTTGAATTTATTTCATGGAGTTCATTAGTTACTATTCCATTCTATTTTTGAATTTATTTATTTACTGTCTTTTTTAGGCATGTCATGTGAAGCTCCTTGGATAGCTGAGAAATCCAATGCCTTGTACAAATTTCTCTTCCATTAAGTCATGCCTACTATAGTGTTTGGTTGCTTGTAAGAGTCAAGTAATAGGCTTCTTAAATCATGAAGGATTTCAAGGCTTTTTCTTCAAGGATTTCAAGGCATTTTTAATTAATACTCTTGATTTTTACAATGTATCTTCAAAGATGAACTCATCAATAATGTTGAAGTGTAATCTTCTTGATTCAGACAAGGTCATTGCTGCATTGGTGCATTGATCTTAAAGGTTCAATTATTTATTTGTTCATAGCCTTCAAGTTTATTGTAGGGTTATATGTTGCACTCCCTTAACATAGTTTATATGTTTATTGTAGTTTATTATAGGGTTATATGTTAATGGAACTTGAACTCCCTTATTGTTCCATTCTCTTTCTAAATTTATTTAATGGTTAACAGAGTTTATATGTTTATTGTAGTTTATTATAGGGTTATATGTTAACAGAAATTTAACCCCCTTACTGTTCCATTCTCTTTTTGAATTCATTTCATGGTTAACAGAGTTTATATGTGTATTGTAGTTTATTATAGGGTTATATGTTAACAAAAATTGAACTCCCTTACTGTTCTGTTCTCTTTTTGAATTTATTTCATGGTTAACAGAGTTTATATGTTTATTGTAGTTTATTATAGGGCTATATGTTAACAAAAATTGAACTCCCTTATTGTTCCATTCTCTTTTTGAATTTATTTCATGGTTAACAGAGTTTATATGTTCATTGTAGTTTATTATAGGGTTAGATGTTAAAAGAAATTGAGCTCACTGATTTTAATTCATGCTCTTCCAACACTGATTATTGTGGTAGCTTATTCATGAACTTTGGAATCCGAAATTGAACTCCCTTAATGTTCCATTCTATTTTTGAATTTATTTCATGGAGTTCATTAGTTAGAAGTCTTCCACCTTTTTTTACATTCTATTGTTCCATGAATGCATCTCTAAAATAATTACAGGTCTTGATGCAACTATCATCATTTTTATTGAACCGCATTCTGACTTCTTCTCATGAAAGGGGAAAATGTTTCATCACTAATCTTCAGGGCTGTCTTTTAATTCATGCTCTTCCAACACATCCTGGAATTTTTCATTGTGTTCCTACCTGTTATACATTGGTCCCTAAAAATTTGGGAAGCCATTTACTGTCCTTTTTAGGCATGTCATGTGAGGCTCCTTGGATACAAATTTCTGTACAAATTTCACTTCCATTAAGGCATACCTACTATAGGGTTTGGTTGCTTGTAAGAGTCAAGGAATAGGCTTCTTAAATCATGAATGATTTCAAGGCTTTTTCTTCAAGGATTTCAAGGCATTTTTAATTAATACTTTTGATTTTTACAATGTATGTACAAAGATGAACTCATCAATAATGTTGAAGTGTAATCTTCTTGATTCGGGCAAGGTCATTGCTGCATTGGTGCATTGATCTTAAAGGTTCTGTTATTTATTTGTTCATAGCCTTCAAGTTTATTGTAGGGTTATATGTTGCACTCCCTTAACAGAGTTTATATGTTTATTGTAGTTTATTATAGGGTTATATGTTAACGGAACTTGAACTCCCTTACTGTTCCATTCTCTTTCTGACTTTATTTAATGGTTAACAGAGTTTATATGTTTATTGTAGTTTATTATAGGGTTATATGTTAACATAAATTTAACTCCCTTACTGTTCCATTCTCTTTTTGAATTCATTTCATGGTTAACAGAGTTTATATGTGTGAGGCTCCTTGGATAGCTGAGAAATCCAATCCCTTGTACAGATTTATTTTCCATTAAGGCATGCTTACTATAGGGTTTGGTTGCTTGTAAGATTCAAGGAATAGGCTTCTTCAATCATGAAGGATTTCAAGGCTTTTCTTCAGTCAAGATTGAGAAACATTTTTAAATAATACTTTTGATTTTTACAATGTATCTTCAAATATTAACTTATCAATAATGTTGAAGTGTAATATTCTTGATTCAAGAAAGGTCATTGCTGCATTGGTGCATTGATCTTCAAGGTTCTGTTATTTATTTGTTA
Source organism: Pinus albicaulis (assembly GCA_034641835.2). Lineage (NCBI taxonomy): Eukaryota > Viridiplantae > Streptophyta > Pinopsida > Pinales > Pinaceae > Pinus > Pinus albicaulis. The sequence continues at coordinate 2,840,619 of CM076584.1, forward strand.
TATGATATGATTTTAGCAGAGAATTGAATGGACAATGTGATAAAGTAAGTTAACAGAGTTTATTGAAGGGTTATATGTTGCCATTTTGTAAGCTGACATTATTTTTTCTGCAAAAATTTATGTCATAGTGTTACATGTAACAGGGAGCTATGTGTTCTGTGTTGTTATGTAATATCCCGAAATTGGGAATGCATAGCAAGCCTGCTGGAATAACGCACTCCTGAGAATTTTGTGCACTGAAATGAGTTTATAGCTCATGGATCCCTTATATAAGATCATCTAAGATCTAAATCCAAAAGGAGATCAAAAAAAATCAAAATAGGTGGGTTAAACAGATCTCCCACAAACTAGTCTAGCTGAAAATCACCCAGAGAGAGGGACCGCAGCTATATGCAAAGGACTTCTTTAGAAATAATGCAGATCCACTGAAGCAAAGCAATAGAATGATATGGAGGTTCAAATATCAGATGTATAACAACAAATCAGAGTTACATTACATCCCATACATTGTACAAGAGAAAGAATAAGACAATACAGGAGAAATCCTCAAAAATGAGGTACTACAACCATGGAAAAAGTCTGCATAAACTCAACATCGCTATTTATTGGAGCTAAAGTAGTAGTTTATTAATACTCAGATCTAGAGCAGATCTGTACATAAAAATATGGATCTAATTCAGATTTGTGTACAAGAAAATATCATCTATACATTCCCCTTGGGTTTTTGTGCAAAACATGAAGCACAAAGAGTAGATCTGAGATCTAAAGTTGCAGATCTGCAGAATTATTCAGAAATTTCTGAATCATACAATAGGACAGTAGATCAGATCTGAAAAAAACACGGATTGGATGGCCAATCCATGGATCACCACAGTGAGAGGAAGAATCCTAACACCAGAGATCTCTCCTCCAAAATGCAGACAAAACACCCTACAACTTCTCCTTTGCAAATAATGCAGTCTGGGGAGAGAAACTGTGTTGTAGGCTCTGAGAATGCTTTGGCCTGATGCCAAGGTCTAGATCTGAAGCTCAATCAGCTAATGCACTCTTCCAGGAGGTTAAAAGGCACACTCACTGAGAAGAGCCACTAGTATAGTATAGATCTGAGCAGATCTAGTGTCTCCCACTGCTGCAACTCACAAGGACAACCCAACCCTCAACAGGATCAGCACTGTAGGTGTAAGGTGAAGCTTGGCCCAAGCCTGATACTGGATAAGATGGCACAAGTCTCCTCCAAGAGCTGCTCAAGGAAGGAGGTGGGATTCCTAAACAGGAAAACCCAACAAGGGATGTCTAAGTAGACAATACCTTCAAAAAATAATAATCTTCAGCAACCCCTTCATGTTGCTCTCCTCCTCCTTTTATAAGATTGGAGTCTTGTCCAAAACCCTAAACCACTTCATTAGTTTAGCCTCTTCCACATGTAAAATCTACTTCTAGAACTGTGTTGTCCCTCAAAGAGGTTCAATGCATCTAGACTACGTTGTAGATATGGTCATGGTTGACTTGGTCTAGTGATCAACCTCTTCCACACTCAAGGTGTCTTCATTTTAACTAGCTAGCTTGATTTTCATTCACATTGAGCTGTCTTTATTTAGGATCCACTCTTTGAGAATAAATGTTGTTGACTTGGTCAAACTTGACCTTGTCCACATAATTTAGACATTGTTCACACGTGTGGATGCTTGATCTGGTTATTTCATGATCCCTTTTCACACTATGAGGGATTTTTATTCATACTTGAGAAATTTATGAGCCTCCTTGTCCATTTATTCATACATCTAGATTTCAAAAGAAAAATTAATATTCCTATTAGTTGTAAGCTAATTTAGGAATATTACAGTCTCCCCCTCCCAAATGTTGCTTGTCCTCAAGCAACTGCAAGGGTGCTGCAACATCTCCCCTTCCTTTCTTGTGGCCTCCTCATCCAATAGTCTCCCCCATTGCTTCAGAATTTCTACAAAAGTTTTGTCTCCCAATGGTCCCTTCCCAATGTGCAAGTTGGCCGTTGGTGAGTAAACCCAATGGCTCTCATCATGAAATAAGGGAAGGTTTTTATGGAAACCTCCTTGCTGCTCCATAGCCCCTTCAAGATAGAAATGCTGACAATCATGGGGAATTCCCTTATTCATGAAAGACTCCCATCTCCATGCTATCATCCAAATGAATTGAATCACCTCCCAGCTTGGCAATCCATATAAAAACTCCTCCCCAATACATATGAGAGGCATGTTCCCAACAACCATATGGCTCACTCTACAAAGAGACAAGTAATCTACCACGGGGACCATACAATATCTCACGCTCCCATTGAAGCATGCAGTGCAAAAAGAGTGGGGAACTCCTTCCCCCAAGGACACATCCCACCAATGTGCCTCCCCTCCAACCATTTTCCCATGAGTAAGAACATTTCTAAAATATGGAATCATAATTAGAAGCATGTTAGCTGCCATGTATGATAAAGGAGAAGGAATATGTTCCCTCATGTGCAACCAGCGCAGTTTTACCATCAACTGCCATAGAATAGGAGATGACAAGTGCCTCCCCCAACACTTTTTTGCTACCCCATCCCTCTTGAATGCTTGGAGAAGGTGCATCTAGTTGGTGTAAAATAATCACACCATGAAGGACAAAATAACTTCCCAAGATCCTCAAAGGAATGACTTGCATCAACATAATTCATGGCCTTGAGTGGTCCATGAAACCCATCATAAATAGTGCCCCCTCTTGGAGCAATGTTCTGCAAATGAGTGTTAGAAAAATATAAGCATATAAGAGATACATCATAATATTCAGAAAAAAAAAAAAAAAAAAAAAAAAAAAAAAAAAAACGAGTAAAAAAGTTCCTCTATATACTTGTTTTACATCAGTGAGATAACTCATGGATGATTTCCCTCTCACACTCAATGAGTAAGGAGGTGTGAATGATGGCTCTTCCCAAGAGCTATGTTCCTCCTCATCTAGCAAGTATTCCATGCACATCTTCATATGAGAGTGCACCTCTCCCTTGAAACCTTCCCACATGAATCCACTTAAGATGGTATGATATGCTCTAACGAAGCCAGTGGGTTTGGAAAGCAGGATCTCATAGGTTGCATTTAGTAGTCTCTCCTTGAGCTTGGAGTCTCTAACCAAATAAATAAGATTATAGAAATAAATGACTCCATCAACTACCTTAAACCTCCCATCCATTACCTTCCCATCAAGAACCGCACATGTGAAAAGGTCCTCGGAGTATTCCATCATGAGTTGGGAATCCCAATAAGGATCTAGGCTTCCCAAGAATGACAGCGTTGTAGAAGTTTGAAATGAAGCCCCTGTCATGTCATGGCTCTCCTCTTTGACATGCCTGATGTCAACATCACATGTTGGAGCATTATAATCTTCCCTTTGCTGCCTCTTTTGCAGCTGATCTCACCCAAGAAAAGATTGAAGCAGATGGAAATCAACTTCCCCTCGGAAATTCCTTGTCTTCCAATACTTCCTTAATCTGGCCCATGCATGCAAGAGAGTCAACATCCTCTTTTCATGTTCAAAAATCTCTTTTATCAATGAAGGTACCATGGGCTTCCCCAACGATATGGAGTTACCATGTGTCCTCATGTCCATGCCATCATAGACTTCTGATTCCTCCTTCCTCAGTGCTGATAACTGAGTGGAAGATAGCAATGCCCCTTTCAGGAGATTGCTCACCTCTCTTCTGAATTCATGAGATATTCTTTGCGTTGTGTTGGCTTCTCCCAAGGCTCCCTCCTTAGCCAAGTATGCAAATGCTGCCCATAGTTGAGAGAATAATTTAGTTTTCCTCCAATCAAGAGGTGCTTGAGGTGATTTTGTTGTGACTGCGTTATCATCTCCTACCTCCCCCTCCTCCTCTTCAATAGTTGAATTTGCCTCATCATCAATAAGAGACCCTAGATCTTGGTCATCTATTGAAGGAGGAATCTTCATGCCTTCCTCTTGAGAAGAGAGCCCTTCATCAAATGGATATCTTGCCCTTGGAGAGGCATCCAACAAACTTACACCTTTTTCCATGGTTTTCAGAAATGGAGTTGGATTCATAGACCCTTCCAACTCATGCAAAATATTTGTTTGATATGGTTTGATAGCCTTAGTAGGAGATGTCACACATGAAGTCTCATCAAACCTCTCTATTAATCTTGCAATAAACTTTGCATAAGTAGGTGTATTTGCATTCTTTAAAGAAAAAGACTCAAACAACCACCAAGAATATGCTTTACCTTCAAAATGTAGCGCTACTATTTTGATGGCTTAATTTTCTGAAACTTGATGTTGTTGCACAAAGTTTCTTAGCTCCTCCACCCAAGCCCTAACTGGACATTTAAGTGACCCATCAAAAGTAGATAGAAAGGATCTACTCACACCAGGCTGCTCTTCCTTTGTGCTTTTTTTCTCCTTGACCTTGCAGAACCCTTGGAAGTTCAATTTATGTCTGAACTCCTTAGATTGGGCTTCATACTCCATCAAATACTCTCCAAGAGTCTCCTTCTTGGGTACACCTCCTTTCTTCCTCTTCATGAAGAAATCACTGAAAGAATGTTGAAGATTTGGTGATATGGTTGAGTGCACATATCCATGAGATGAGGATTTAAAATTTTCCTCATGTATATATCTTGTAGATCTGATCGGGAGATATTCCTACTCTCAAAACTGTCTAGGAGTTTCACTGCTCTTCCTCTCTTCTTCTTGTTCAACCTCCTTAGAGAGGTTCTTACTGGATTTGAAAAGTTATGAGAGTAAGCTCATCCTCTTCATCATTCTAACCTTGCTCTTTTCTTTATATCACTTTGGCTTGAAGCCCACAGGCTGAGCCAAATATCTTGCTCTGATACCACTGTAATATCCCGAAATTGGGAATGCGTGGCAAGCCTGCTGGAATAATGCACTCCTGAGAATTTTGTGCACTGAAATGAGTTTTCAGCTCCTGGATCCCTTATATCAGCTCATCTAAGATCTGAATCCAAAAGAATAGCAAGAACAAATCAAGCTAGGTGGGTTAAACAAATCTCACACAAACTAGTCTAGCTGAAAATCACCCAAAGAGAGGGGTTGCAGCTATATGCAAAAGACTGCTTCAGAAATAACGCAGATCCACTAAAGCAAAGAAATAGACTGATATGGAGGTTCAAATATCAGATGTATAACAGCAAATCAGAGTTACATTACAACCCATACATTGTACAAGAGAAAGAATAAGACAATACAGGAGAAATCCTCAGAAATGAGGTGCTACAGCCATGGAAAAAGTCTGCATAAACTCAACAGCGTTATTTATTGGGGCTGAAGTAGCAGTTTATTAATACTTAGATCTAGATAAGATATGTACATAAAAAGATGGATCTAATTCAGATTTGTGTACAAGAAAATCTCATCTATACATTCCCCTTGGGGTTTTGTGCAAAACATGAAGCACAGAGAGTAGATCTGAGATCTAAAGTTGCAGATCTGCAAAATTATTTAGAAATTTATGAATCATACAATAGGACAGCAGATCAGATCTTAAACAAACATGGATTGGATGGCCAATCCATGGATCACCACAATTAGAGGAAGAATCCTAACACTGGAGATCTCTCCTCCAAAATGCAGACAAAACACCCTACAAATTATCCTTTGCAAATAACACAGTCCAGGGAGAGAAACTACGTTGTACGCTCTAAGAATGCTTTGGCCTGATGCCAAGGTCTGGATCTGAAGCTCAATCAGCTAATTCACTCTTCCAGAAGGTTAAAAGACACACTCACTGAGAAGAGCCACTAGTATAGTCTAGATATGAGCAGATCTAGTGTCTCCCATTGCTGCAACTCACAAGGACAACCCAACCCTCAACAGTATCAGCGTTGTAGGTGTAAGGTGAAGCTTGGCCCAAGCCTGATAGTGGACAAGATGGCACAAGTCTCCTCCAAGAACTGCTCAAGGAAGGAGGTGGGATTCCTAAACAGGAAAACCCAACAAGGGATGTCTAAGCAGACAATACCTTCAGAAAACAATAATCTTAAACAACCCCTTCATGCTGCTCTCCTCCTTTTATAATATTGGAGTCTTGTCCAAAACCCTCAACCACTTCATTAGTTTAGCCTCTTCCACATGTAAAATCTCCTTCTAGAACTGCGTTGTCCCTCAAAGAGGTTCAATGCATCTATACTGTGCTGTAGATATGGTCATGGTTGACTTGGTAAAGTGATCAACCTCTTCCACACTCAAGGTGTCTTCATTTTAACTAGCTAGCTTGATTTTCATTCACATTGAGTTGTCTTTATTTAGGATCCACTCTTTGAGAATAAATGTTGTTGACTTGGTCAAACTCGACCTTATCCACATAGTTTAGACATTGTTCACACATGTGGATGTTTGATCTGGTTATTTCATGATCCCTTTTCACACTATGATGGATTTTTATTCATACTTGAGCAATTTATGAGCCTTCTTGCCCATTCATTCATCCATCTAGATTTCAAAAGAAAAATTAATATTCCTATTAGCTGTAAGCTTATTTAGGAATATTACATGTTAGCTAAGTTATGTAGTGTGTAGTGATGTCATCCTATGTGTTCAGGAAAAACTAACAACATACAGTTCAAAATAACTAACAAAACTAGTATAAAGAGGTATGCTTTGCAGCATGTTGTGTGTGGATAGATATGTGAGATATGGTTTGTGAAGTATGATGAAAACATTTAAATTATACTTAGTGTAGTAGAAAGGAAATATGAGATCTATTAAGATATAAAAGTCCAAACATATAGTCCATCCAAAAATCCACATCATAATGTGGTTACATCCAAAAACATCTAACAACAATGTTACCGATGAAATAGGTAACCTCATTGTTACCTACTTTTTGAAGTATCAAGAAAAACACGTGATTTTGAAAAAGTGGCGATGCAGAATCAAGAAAAAAAAAAATTCAGCATGTTTTTGGCACTTTAAGGTTTTTTTTTTTTTTTTTTTTTTTGAATGTGATGTTTTTTATGTCGATTTTGAATAGTGGTGGTGTATCATCACCAACATTTTTTTATAGGATTGATTTTGACACTATAGATTTTCTAATGTCTTCTTCTTCTGTGAGATGTTTATTTTTAAGTGCATTTATGTACTTGTGTTAAAAAAAATAAAAATAAATAAATAAATAAAATAAAATAAAAAATCTTGTAATGATATCTTCACTTTTTCACATAGATAAAAGATGGAAAAAGGGTCAATATTCTAAAGTTTATATTTTCTACATGTTTATGTATTGTTAAATAATTTTTCAATGCACATCAAAAAATTGTCGCTAAAAAACCAATATTTTGAACCTTATGACAAAAAAATACAATTTTTCAATATAAATACAATGCAAAAAATACACTTTTACAGAATTTTTGTTGGAAAAAACATGTTAAATAAACTAATTTTTGGGGAGAATCTTAACAAAAAAACTTAAGAAAATAACATTTTAATTGAATTTTATGTCAAAAAATAATAGCAATCACATGTTTTTTGCAAAAAAAATGGTTGTTCTCATAAAATATCAAAGTCTAAACATTACAAGTAAAACTGATTAATAGTTCTAAAAAATAACTTTGTTTGCAAGCATAACTCAACAATATCAACTAATACATCTTCAACATCATCTATAACAGCATTGATGGCTTCTTCCGCAGCATTTTCTTCTTCATTTTGATCATTGTCGTCTTCTAATGGATATTTCATGTCAGCAAATCTTCCAAAGTGTCCCTTTCCAATCATTCCATATAATGGTGGTTGAGGTTCATTTGCTTTTTTTGCCACACGTGATTCATTAAAATCTCCTTTCCTCAAACCAACTTCTTGCTTCGCATCTAGAAGGAATTTAAGAGCGTTAATTCTTTATTGAATAAATTTGCATTGAACTGGGTCTTTCTCAATGGCAATGCAATTTCTTCCTTTTAGTAGGCAACATGCTAGTGTTGTACCTAATCATCAAGCACACAAAAAATAAGTATGGAGACATAAAAAGTAAAAAAGACAATATTTAAATTTAAATTTGTATAATAAAACTTACCTGAACCTGAGAATAAATCCAAAACCCATTCTCCTTCATTTGAACATAGATCTATAAGATAGTTAATCAATGCTTGTGGTTTTTGATAAATGTTAACTATATCTCCTTTTGCATCTTTACCCTCATATGTTAGTTTTCTTACAACTGCATCATAAACCAATACTTGACTATGACTCTTCCCATCTACTCGATTCATAATAATATGCTTATAGCTATCGTCTTTTGTCCAACATTCAACACAGATGAACTCACACTCAATTATAATAGGTTGATCTTCGGAAGAAACAATATTTGACTTTTGCCTGTAACATAACATAGTAAAAGTTCAATTAAATTTTACATGAATACAAAAATTTAGGAGGAATCAAACATACAATTTCAAAATCTTACCATGTAAGTTGCAACCTTGAGTTTGCTTTACCCTTGAAGCTTGTTAATAACATTGGAAACTGCGTGTCTGAATGAAATGTCACAAATCGCCAAAGTGGTGATGTTTTCACTTCTTGAAAACCCGTAACCACTTTACTAAAATCTTGATAAGTATATGGTTCTCTATCATATTCAATGTCTAGGAAATTGAAACCATGAGGAATATCTGCAATAACTAGGCCATATTCCCTTTTAGGTATTAGTGATGCAATGTCTTCACAGTCACCTTGTATTATTTGATATTGGACATTGTCGAGCCCATTCCAAATGTAATGATTAAGAGTAGGATCAAGTTCAGCATTCATAAGACGCTTCCTTCTCATGTTCTCCATCTTAATTTTTTCAATAAAGCTTTTGAAAGTATCTGGTACTCCATTTCCATCCTTCTTCGACATATTTAATGACATATATATATATATATAATAAAAATAGTTTAAATATGAATAAAATGAATTTATAAATCAACATACCTTATTGAATGCAATATAAAACTCTTTTAGTGTTGATGTAGAACTTGCTTCTGGGTAGTTGTGTACAACATCATCCCAACTGTCTTCATTCAACATTTTAACCATGTGTTCTTGTATTTTCATAAAAAAATTCTGACTGAATAAATCAAGTTAAAAGCGTTAATATACTGACATGTATAACAAATTCTACCAACATCATTATGTTTTATTTAAAAGAAAATTAAGAAATAATTCAAGAAACTTACTTTTGAAATTCTGCACACATTTCTTCCATTGATAATTCATCCGACTTCACACGGGCTAATAATGATTTGAATAATTTATCATCCTTCACACCTTGCATTGTTCTCCAAGGTGTGATAGTCATATCCTCTGGAAGATGCTTCATTTCAGGACCCCCCTTACTGTTGGTACATATTATGGGTTTACTCTTTCTAACCTTCTGATTTTTTATGGAAATATTCTCCCACCGATCAAAACTCTCATCAATCAAATCCCATACCTCCCCAGTTCTAAATGCCAACTGAAAAATGTTATTTGTGCCTCTGAAGAAATTTGTATTCAATTTTCCATCTTTTGTTTTTTTTTCATCAATTTGATAACCTGTTTCCATTAAACATTCCTTTTGAAATGCTACACTAACTTGTGTCTTATCCCCACCACATTTTTCTATGAATTCATTATGAATAAATATGACCCTTTGGATGAAAGTCATTTTCATTCTGTACTCATTATCTGCATTATGATCCCATGCCAATAACTTTGATTCTATTTCTGTTAAGCCAGCGTAAATGATGCATTTCACTGTTTGAAAAAGATAGTTATTGGGATATTTTGCAATCAATTGTCTTTTAGCCTCTATTGAATGGTTTCCTCCAATTACATAATATTTATAATCAAAACATTTTGTCTTGTCAAATGCTTGTTTGTTGGGAACCTGACATGGATCGACAAGAACCACATAATCCACCACATGCACATATGGATTGAACTTGAACAATGTTTTCAGATTATGTAGATGTAGGTGATGGGCCTTTCTAATTTGATATTGAGATTGTCCTTCATCTGGGCCATAAAATTGGTTAACATTAAGCTCAAATGTTTGGCCACCAAGAATTAATTTATTCTTCCTCAACTCTTGTCGAATAGCATTTTGTTTTATTTTAATAATGCCATCCTCTAACTCAGCACCTAGTGTTATGATTTCTCTGCTTCCGTAAGAGCTTTCAATTTGTTCTTCACTGCTGCTCATGACCTTTACAGGTTCACCAATATTTGATTTCCTAGTCTTATTGGATAACATATCAGTTTTTTTATAAACAAGCTCTCCTTCATGAGGTAAAAGAGAGACATCTTTGGCGATTTTTCTTTTTGGTGTCTGATCTATTTTCTCCTTTTGCACAATAGTTCTAATCTCCTCCTCACTAATTCTATCATAATTTTCTGTTTCATGTTCGACACCTTCAAAAGAAACATGTTTAAGTTTACTAGATTGACCCACCTTAGTGACTCTTGGTTGATCCCCTCTTTGTACTGTTGCAGTGTCACGAGTTGTTGCTCTTTTCTTCAATCTCCTTTCCTCTGCTTTGTCTTTGTGGAAAGTGTTGATCACATCCATAACATTTGGCACCAACATATAAATACCTTCAAACATGTTTGAAAGACTCGGAACAAAATCCTATGAAACAAAATAAAACATGTCAATGATCAATAACTTATAAAAAATTGAATCATCCTTACAATAATGCATAGAGGAAATAAAAATAAGCATACTTACAATGTTATTTGCAATGTTTCTTGATATTTCTTCAGAAAATTTTGAAGATATTTCATCTGTGTCATACTTGACGATTGATAGATGATATATAACCTTCTCACGTTTCTAAGCCTTCCTTGCAAGAACATAAATAGTGTTTGTATTCGGGACCATACATATGTCTCGTACTCTGCCCATCACATCATATGGCTCATTTAAGTCAATCATACCACAAATCAGATAGATGTGTATATCAGCCTCCGTTTCATTGTCTTCAAGATACCATGAGAAATCGGTTTTATCTATTTCCTCGGCGTTCTTCCAATCAGAAATAAGCTTTAATGAACCTGGTGCCCCACTTGCTTGACTTTTATTAGTGTGTGCAACAATATCCTTATTGCGTCCAACAGTGTCCATAGTGCGTCCAGCTGCAACTTTAGATTTGAGAGTTGTATCCATAGTGCGTCGAGCTGCCGCTGTAGATTTGGGAGCTGCTGTCGTAGATTTGGGAGCTGCTGCCCTAGGTGCAGAAACATTCACAGAAATATTTTTTGATGCCATTTTCCTGATATATATATATATATATATAAACATTCACAGAAATATTTTGAAAATGGCATCAAAAAATATTTTTTGATGCCATTTTCAAAATATTTCTGTGAATGTTTCTGCACCTAGGGCAGCAGCTCCCAAATCTACGACATCAACTCCCAATATATATATATATATATATATATATATATATATATATATATTAGTTAATGGAAAAATATTGCGGATAAAATAAATTTAATAAACAAAATTTATTTCTAAAACTAAATAGTTTGAAATTAAAGAAGTAAAATTAACTATAAAAATTTTCATTTAAAAACAAAATATTATAAATCATATGTATATATATCTATATAATATGTTTTGAATACATTTTATAAAAAAATTTAAAATGTGTTTAAATTGTATAAAACAATTTTAAAAAAAAAACTAGTATTTTCAAACCTCAGCTTTTTGTTTAATATTTAAAAAACAAAAACCAAAAAAAATTACTAACTATTTATAACAAATGTAAAAATTAAATTTTATTTTTTTTCAAGCAATGATTTTATTAAAAAAACTTATAATCTTTTAATATATTTTAAAATTTTAAAATTTAATTTTATATTACATAGCAATTGAATAAAAAATAAACAAAAATAAAATAAAAGAAAAAAATTATTTTACTTTACATAGCAATTAAATAAAAAAATTATAAACTTAAAATTATAAAAAAATTAATATAAAAGTTATAAATTTATATAATCTTTTAATATATTTGAAAATTACAAATTTCTATTTCACATTACATAGTAATTAAATAAAATAAAAGTAATTAAACAAAAAAAAAAATTAAATTTTTTATAATGTTGTTTTAATACTTAAATTTAAAAAGAAAATTTAAAAATTAAAAATAAATAAATTTTTATTTTTTATTTTTATTTTTTTTATTTTATTTTTTATTTTTTTATTTTTTTTATTTTTTTTTACAAAAAGATTACAAAGAGGTTGAGGCCTCGGAATAGCTAGCCCGAGAGATGTGGCATTCTTACATTACATTGCTCGATCATTGACATAAAAAAACAATAGTTGTTTACTAAGTCGAGAATACATTGGTGACCGTAACCTTGTCCTCCTTTCTAAACAGATCGATACTTGTATCCGAGATGATGTCCGGAGTGTAGGACTCTACTCGACATATAAGACCAAAACAAACACTTTCCATAGCAAAAATTACAAACGAGTCGTTTTGAAGCGCTGAGCGCCGTCCCGAGCACGATAACTTGTATACCATTGCTTGGAAAAACGAGTAATTTGGAAACCGGTGATATGGCGAAGGAGAGTGACAACATAATTCTCGCAAAAGCGTAAAAAAGAAGGAGGGTGAACACCTTCTTAGTACTGTGTTCAAAAAGCGGCGAGCGAAAACCATTAAGCAACATTGGTGGGCGAGGGCGCTTCTTCCACCACCGGGCATGCATACGGGTTGAAATCATCATCGTCTGGAGGAGGAGGTGATTTGCCCGAGAAATCACCGCGGAAAGGAGCGCCCGGGCCTAGCTTGTTGAAGCTCGTGCCGTGAGGCCATTGCCCCTTGTACACTCGTAGACTAACCCCCTGGGGGCAAAACAATATTTCTTCCTCGGATGCCGAGCAATTCCGGAGGGGGGCCGTGGGTCGAGCACCGAACGATCGGGTTGGTTACGAGTTTGATGGAAACAGAGGCGATGAACTCTTGGTGGTTGAGAGAGCAGAGGGTAATTGAAACGGGCGGAATGAAAGTGCGCATTGGAGGAGAGGCGGACATGCGCCGCGAAGGTGGAAGGACCGCATCCTTGACCACGTCCCTCGGCCTTCCTCGGGAGCAACGACACGACCTTCACCGGAGTCGGAGGAATCCGACGAAGAGGCAGAAGAGGGAAACGCGAGCGGCCTTATGACTTGCCCACGAGAGGAGCCGCGCACGCAAGTCATTCTTGGTCTCAAACGAGGCATGTTAAGCTTGGCAGGCGAAAAAAACGAGATAGGGATGGTGAATGAATGCGAGAGACGGCACCGTAATCACCGGAAGAGATACTATAGTTGCAATACGGACCAAGAGAAATGTGAATGCCGGTCGAGAGCTTGAGGCAGCAACTCGGACGACACCTTTTCCCCTCGTACTGGTGCGCAAACAGAGGTTCAATGTCCACCCGTGAACAACAAGAATGCGAGAGGAGAGACACAATGGATCGAAGGAATGGGCGCCATTGCGAATGGAGTGGTCGTGATAACGAGGCGATGAAGTCTGCATTAATGCAGCAATAATTGTGATGGACAGCGATATTAACTTATGCTCGGAGCGCAGAGGGATGGCGGTGGTAGACCACGTGCCCATCCACCTCCCCCGTCAAGCAAATTACACACGATCACGTACACCCGCATCCGGAAATAAATAAATAAATATTAAATGTTAAAAAAAATGCTATATATATATATATATATATATATATATATATATATATATATATATATTTTATTGTTATATAGTTTTTTTTTAATTTATTGTATTGTTATATTAAAACAAATGTTTTTGTTCTGTTAAAAAACAAAACATAATGGTTATTTAATATTTATTTATTTTATTTATTTAACAATTATTATATAACATTGTTTTTATTATATTATATAATAATTTTTTTATTATTTTTATATATAACAATGTTTTTATTAATTTTTTATTATTTTATTAAAACAAATTAAAATATATATATATATATATATATATATATATATATATATATATATATATATATTGTTTTATTAAAACAAATTTATTAAACAAAAATGCATTGATCGTAGACGCGATCGTGCTCGACCGTGCCCCGCCCGTCGGGGCCCCAGGGGCCGCTGGCGGCCTCGTGAGCGCGCCGCCACGCACGATCCGTGCCTACGACCAATGCATTTTTTATTTTTTATTTTTATTTTTATTTTTTATTTTTTTTATTCTTTTTTATATAACATAATTAATAAATAATTATTAAAACATTATTTAATTTTTTTTAAAAAAAATTTAAAAAATTCAAAACATAACAAATATATTTAAAAAAAACAAATTTACTAAATAACAATTATGTTTTGTTTTTTTATAGTAATAGTGGGTTAGCGGGGGATCTCGCGCATCCGTTGGGAAGTCGGATATGAAGCCGAGGATTGCAGAGGGTTCGCTCTCCGGCCCGCAGCATCGAGCGAGAATTCCGAGATCTTCTCCAAGATCTGCGTAAAAGGAGTATAGCGTTGGCTTAGAAACCAGGGAAGACCGGGGGCCCCCTGAGCCCCCCACTTTCAAGCAAGTCACAATAGACAAGGGCCAAAGGCAGTGTGGAGGGTTTGAAGATTACCGGCTCCTCAACCATCGAGAGTCGCACTAAGGATAGTAACCCGATCCCAAGCGGTCGCACAGATTAATTCGACAAACGGCACCGCAAGAAATCTAGAAACAATCCTTGAATAGCCCTCGCAGAAGCCGATCCGCAAGAAGGAGGAACAGATCCGAACAATAATGCGAATAGCAGACCCCCGATCTCGAATCGATCAACTACAAGGAAGTCCGGGGATAACGGCAACCACCCAAAATACCAAGGTCGATGCAAGCCGAAGGCTAACGAAAGCCTCGGGGTAATCATTAACGACCCAAACCCGCAAGCTTACGGGGGACCATATGTCCGTTCACGCCGTGATCCGCAAGTTCATGGGGTCTCGGCCCGTTGAAAAAGCCCTTTGTCGATGGATCAAGCAAGTCCGGAAGCCAAGAGGAGATGTGCGGTTACACTTGGGCGCCAAAGGCTTCTTTACAGTAGCTTTCGCGAATCCGGGAAGATAAGGATCGGATCTTCGAGGGAGGCCCGTACTTTACGCCTCAGCGAGCCCTCTACATGAAACCCCGGAAACCCAACTTCGTGCCTCGAACAGAAACGTTCACACAAGTGCCGGTTTAGATCCGACTATTCTCTCTCGCAATAGACTATTGGAGACCGGCCAGCCCTCGGAATAGATTGGCAACACCTTGGGAACTTTTGTCCGTGCTTCCGAAGCCACTCTTTAAAAAAGGTACACTTCCTATGCCCGCATTTGTGTTGAAATGGATGTATCTGGGTCTCGCATGAGGGTCTATGGTTGGAATACGGAGACGAAGCCTATTTTCGGACCATCGATTACGAGCGGATACTCCTTCGGATGCGGGAAATGTCATGAACATGGGCATTTAATCCGCGAATGCCCTCAAAATAAACTTGCCGAGAATCCCAAAGAGAAATCCACCCCCGCTTCGGATGGATTTTCCGACCCTCATCGGTAGACATCGGGCCAATCGCAAAAACACTCCTAAATCTGGGACGATCCGCTCACCGAACAAGTGAACACCTTTGAAATATTAGGAGAATATTCTCCGTCCGAGAAGATAGAACAAACCCTAGCAAATGAGCAACCAACCATCGTAACGAGAAGAGCAAAGCAACCAATCACGGGAGCCCTTCAAGCCTTCGGATCCGCTCTCAGTCCCGCATCCGAAGACAAAGCCGAGGAAGAGGATGAGGACATGGTCCTCGACGAAATGGGCACTGAAGACCTAGAATTAGGTGAGATTCGGAGAAAGAAGGATTAGATCTTAATTCTATAGTGGAGCAATGGAAACTGAAAGGAATAGACAAAATACCAGAGGAAGAAATCAATAGGGTAAACTACCTAACTAGACAAGATGCAACATTAAAGGGGATGAAACGAGGCGAGAGAAGCAACCAAAGGCTTAGGCGTAAAATCACAAACCCTCCACCACACATAATCCGAGCCTCAAGCACAGGAGGAAACGGGGAAGAAGATCCAATAATGATGCTCTTCATGAACTAGGTCGGATGTTGATTAATTCGGGAAAGATGAAAGCCCTTGAGGATTTCTCCTTCTCATCTTAAGCACTCGTTAACAATGAAAGTCCTCTCCTGGAATGTAAGAGGATCCGGGCAGCCTTAGGAAACAAAGGCTCCCGAAAAAGAAAATCATGCAAGAAAAAACCGGACTTGGTTTTCCTCCAAGAAACCAAATGCACGAATCGAAATTGGATGAGTCGGGTAAACGTCTAGGCAAACATCTCGAACATCTATCGCTTGAAGGAAATGGCATGAGCGGGGGGTCTAGCCATATTCGGACTCCCGAATACTCTTCATCTCCTTAATGCGTAAAACCACCAAAACCTTTCTAGCTGCGGAAATGCAGGTCATAGGGGAGAAAGGAACCTTTTCGTTCACCAATGTTTACGACTCTCGGCGACAAGAGGACAAACTCGTTGCTACTCGTAAATATAACCAAGTTACATAGAAGACACCTCCACTCCGAGTGCCATTTATGGGGGGCGACTTCAACATGATAACCTCTCTCAATGAAAAGAAAGGGGGCACTCGTGCACTCGGCAATGATGCCTTAGCCTTCGAGCTCCTTCATTCAAGAGGTCAACTTGGTGGACATCCAACCCCGCATCGGCACTTTCACCCTGGACCAACGAAGAGGAGGAGACAGAGCTCATTGCCTCCCGGGTTAGACCGCTTTCGATCTCCGAAAGCATTCTCTTAGAAGGAAACACTATAGATTCGGATATCCTCCCCTCCGGAGGCTCGGACCACCGGCCTATCACGCTGCAGGGCCCTCAATTATGGGCACTCCTAAGAACAGCCTTTCCGTTTTGAGAAATTTTGGCTAAATCACAAGGCTTTTTTCCAGCAATATTAAAACTTGGTGGAAAGAACCCCTACTCGTAGAAGGAACGAAAATGTTCAAGCTACAAGCAAGGCTTAAATATATCAAGACCAAATTGAAGGCTTGGAATCGAGAAGTCTTTGGAAACATTTTTGCGGACAAACAACACCTTGAGCAACAACTCGGAAGAAATCCATAACACTTGGATTCAAGGGAGCATATCGTAGGAGTCTATCAACATAGAGAGGGAACTCATGCGTAAATGGAATGAAAGATGTGAGCAGGAAGAAATTCTTTGGAGACAAAAAATCACGAATTCGAGTGGCTTTAAGGACTGGAGAAAGGAACACAAAGTTCTTCCATAGATCTCGCTATGGATTACGGATGCAATAACGGAATCACCGGGATCCAAGATGAGCAAGGGGACTGTCTTCCACTCGCACCATGACATCACTTGCCAACTCGGAAATCATTTCAAACTTATTGCCACCGAACCTAACGTGGAACGACAGAAGCCATTAACGAAGTAGTCTCATCCATTCCCATCCTCATAACCGAGGAGCGAACGCAGGCCCCCGGAAAGATCGATCTCCCTCTAGGAGGTGGAGGAGGCGAGTTAAAGATATGGCCAATGGGAAAGCTCCGGGGACGGATGGTTTCACAAAGGACTTTTTAAAGCTTGTTGGGATGTGGTTAAGGAAGACATTTGGGGAAGTAGTGGAGGATTCCGAACCTCATCTTCCATTCGAAGTCCCTAAACTCCACGTTCATAGCGCTAATTCCCAAGGAAGGCGATGCCCGTGCTCCCCTGCCAAATTCGGGCCTATAGCGCTCCGTAATGTGCTCGTACAAGATCATATCAAAAGTCATGGCAAATCGACCGAAGCCTATTCTCCCTCGGATTATCTCCGAGGAACAGTCAGGTTATGTGGAGGGCGACAAATTATGGACAATGTTTTGTTGGCTCATGAGATGATCCACACGTTGCAAACACTCGAAAAAAGTTGGCATGATAATTCAATTGGACCTCTCAAAGGCGTATGACAAGGTTATTTGGGAGTATCTCGGAAGCCGTTCTCAAAGCTTTTAGCTTTGGTAACAAGTGGATCACCCGGACTTTAGCTTTGATTAAATCTCCCAATCACTCTATTATCGGTCAACGAGCCCCCCTCTCGACCTTTTTACCCTTCAAGAGGCATCGTGCATGGGGACCCCATTTCGCCCTTCTTCTTTGTCATTCTGATGGAGGGCCCTCGGCCGCCTCATCGGATCGGCTAAGGATAATAATTTGATAAAAGGCCTTCAGCCCTTAAGCAATTTTTCCGGCCACTACCCATCAACAGTCGTGGATGATACTATGCTACATGGAGTCCTGATCGTAAAAGGAAGCGCAGGTTTAAAGCATCTTCTAAAATTGTTTAGTCACGCCTCGGGTATGGACTTTAACTTCGATAAATCCTCTGTTTTCTTTTTTAACACGCATTTAGCTATTCGGAGGCATTTGACCGCTATCCTTGGTTTTAAGAGAAGTAATCTCCCGTCCAAGTACCGGGTATTCCCACGATGGGAAAAAACCTTGGGCGTAGTGTAACCGGGAGAAGCTTATTTCCAAGTTGGCGTAGCCGGGTGCAGATCATTGGACCTACTGTCCTCAACTCGACCGGTCGTCCGGTCATGACGAAGGCCATTTTCTGGGCTATTCCTCACTACATGCTTTCGATCCTTCCAACTCCTAAGGGAGTGCTTCGTAAAATCAAGAACATCCAATGGAATTTTCTGCGGTCCGGCAACTCAAGTAAGCAAAAGCGGCGCCGGCGACTCGGGGACAAACTTTGCAAGCCTAAGAACTGCGGTGGGTTAGGGTTACGAGGGATCCAAGCTCTACCAATAAGGCATGCGGCGCCAAACTGCGGTGGCGGTGGCTCTCGGAACCGCATACCCCGTGGGCACGCCTCCGGAAAGCCAAATATGCGGCGCAATGGCGACTTGAAGAGCTCGTAAGAATAATCGACATCCCCGCGGGCTCTCCCATATGGAACCTCGCCCAAGCCAACCGGAACATCATACAAGACCACCGTTTTTTGGAGCTTAGGAATGGTCACCATGCTCTTTTTTGGGAGGATGCCCGGCACCAACTCCCGAAAAATCGAGAATCCCGACCTACAACCTCTACAACAATGGTTTCGAACAATGGAAAACCGAAAGTTCATCATTACCGGGCTAGTGACGAGGACCAGCAATATTGGAGAACTTGGACTCTCTTTCCCTCCTCCCGGGATGAACACTTGGTGAATCTCCTCAAACCCTCAATACTATCCTAAGGAAGAGACTAATCGGAGCAAGGTCAAGGGTCGGATATCCTTCGCTCAGGGGTAAGCTTACCGAAGGTTCATTTAACCTCGGAGAAGCTCGCTCTTATTTGGAAAACCGGGACGATGATGATAAGGTGGCACAGTATGATAATGTATGGGAACTGTAATCTTTGGCCCAAAAATCAAGACCTTTCTATGGCTTCTTCGTAATAGAAAAATATTAACTCGGGAAAATCTTTTAAAAAAAGGGTTCATAGGACCCTCTCGTTGCCCCCTATGTGAGGAAAGCGAGGAGCGGACAATGAATCATTTGCTCAATGACTGTGTATGGACTAGTAACTCGTGGGGACTGGATACAAAGCATATTCCACCAATCGGACGTAAATAGAAATTCCATTCACGAAACAATTACTCATTGGCGCTCAAACTATTCCAATAGCTATATGGTAAATAATCTTTGGAGGCTTAGTCCCTGGTTTCTTAATCTGGAGCGATATGGAAGGAGAGAAACAATCGCATTTTTTCACAAACACAGACTTCAAACGGATCGACGAAATAAAAACCATTATTATGCAAGGCCCTAACAGAGACTACTCTCACCCTGGTGTAAAGAAGAAAAAGTCGAGTCTCTGTCTCCCTAATGACCTTAGGATTCCGGCTATTTTCGGTCTCTGCGAAACGGCAGAGCACTATATGCGAGGAGCACGCCCACCGGCCCCGCTCCCCCTCCCCGCAATATGGCATAGTCCTCCTCCAGGATACCGCAATTTTAATTTCGATGGAGCCTCCAAAGGCAACCCGGAGCGCCTGCCGCATGGAAGCATCTCCGCGCAATGAGAAGGGAGAAATTATGCATATCCTTTGCGTAGAAAACCTAGGAGAAACTACGAACAACGAAGCGGAATTCGCAGCTTTAGAACAAGGGTTGAGGCTTTTAATTCGACTTGGCAAAGGGCGGCCATTGTAGAAGGCGACTCCCGGCTCGCCATCACAACTATTAAGAAAATCCGAGCATGGAACGAAGCCCGAAGTAAGGCCATAAAACACTGGGCGTCTAGCTCGCTCGTCACGAACCTTATAGTGCAGCACCTCTCCTCCCTCGGTGGTATCATCCTTCAAGCAGAGTGCGAAGGAAAGCCAATTCTCTCGCAGACCACCTCGCAAACTTTGTGATAGATAACCCAACTAACGCCCTAGAAACATGTTGGTTGGATCTACCGCATGAAAAGCTTAGGGATTAGTGCTATATCATCTCTAGGCAAGACTTAGCTCGCCGCACTACCGTGGGGACGGACAGTGACTCTATCCGTCATCGAGTAGATCATGAATACCTATCTCTTGATTGATCATGTCAAACGACACTGCACTGGTAAGAGTACCTAGCGTTACTTGGGTTCGACGGTCCATAATGAGAAAGGAAAATCGTATGGGAATCCGCTCCTTACAACGGATTAAGAGGAGGTCTCAAGCGTGTGATAGGTCCGCTCGGGTGGACGCGAGATCTCCGTTTGTGACCCCGAGCATCGGTGGAAGGATCGGGACGGCGATCCGTTATGCATCATAGCTTTAAATGGCTATCCCGTAGCATTTACCGCTCCACTACCCAACATTCTATTTATGCGCATCTCTCGCTACCTCATTCTCATCTCTCTCTTAGGCGGGCGGTATCCTCGCTCAAGGCCTAGGCTTAACTCTTCTCCTCTCGTCAATCTCTCGGATCTCTTTTTACCCGGAATCTATGGCTGATATCAACCTCCGCGAGCATTAAAGCATCGCGAGCCCTCAAGCGGGCCAAGGATAGTTACGAGGCCTCTGTCTCAAAACGGGGAAAGCAAACGATTGAATTGTTGGAAGAAGAGGTGGAAATTTCCCGTGCTCGGGACCGACGATAATGCTATCGGTGAAGAGGTCGATCGGTTAGTCGACCCCCGGGACACCTTCCACTCGCCACACGCAATTCCCGTAGACCCAAGTGGTGGCATGGCGGATGAAGACTATGTTGGCGAAGGCAATTTCCATGCGGGCGCCGCGGTCAAAGAGACCTTTGCGGCGACCTCCATGGCGTCGACCGAGAATACCGCACGTGCCGGACAAGATGGAAGTTGCCTTTAACTCACTCACGAGGAACTTCGTAAGCACGCGCAAGGCTGCGGCCGATTTCGTTCGGCGATTTGATATTTACCTCCGCCATGTCCTCAACGTTTCCATTGAAGTCCCAACGGATGACTCGCAGACCACTATCATTCGACATTTCAAGCCCGGAACTCGGTCGAAAGGTGACGAAGCGGCAAATCCGAGCACGGTTAGTCATTCCGGAGCTTCAACTCCTACTCAATGATGTTTATGCTTTCTCTTTGGTTTTATGTTCTGGACTGTACCCAGTGAACAGTGTCTATATCTATGTCTATATTTGCTATCGATCAGTAATCGATATGTAATGGGGACCCTCCGGCCCTTGACACTATTTTGGTTGGTTTCTCTCGTCTCACAAGCGCCCCTGCGTGGTGGACTGTAATTTTGTTTACGGTTTCTCGCTCTTACGAGACCCGGCTATCTATAGTCCAAGGATTCTCGCCTAATAGCCGACTCGATAAGGAGACGGACTCGTGGCGCTCCATGGCCAATTACTTTCAGTGCCCTTTGTACTCTTTTTGTAATCTCTGGTTCATGATATAATATATCGATATCGACTTACAAAAAAAAACAATTATGTTTTGTTTTTAAACATTATATAATTAAAAAAAACAATACAATATAATAAATAAATAATAATAATAATAATAATAAACATTTGTTTTAATATAACAATACAATAAATTTAATTTAATTTAGGATTTAAAATTAAAAAAAAATAAAACTAAGATTTAAAATTTAACAATATATATATATATAATCAAAAAAATTCTTTATTAAATAATGAAACCACCGATATATTTATGATTAAAAAAAAACAAATAAAAAATGTTATAATATTACTATTTTTTTTTATGTGCGTGGTCGTTTTATGGATTTTTCTATCTAGATGAACCTATAAATCTTAAAAAAAGGAAAAAAAAATTTCTAAATTTTTTGTCTTTAAAACCCTAAAAAAATTAGTTCTTTTTGCATTTTTCTTCACTAAAAAAAATATAAAAAAATTATGGTTTTTGAACCTAAAAACCTTTAAAAAAATAGTTTTTGGACACAAAAAATATAGAAAAACATATTTTCCCCAAAATCGTCTTTAAATTGACAGAATAGAAGAAAAACTAACTTTTGAAATGCAAAAAAGCTGTTGTCACCAATGCCAACACAACGCCTCCACAAAATTACGAATAGCAACACGCCTCCAATGCCAATGCAATGCCTTCACGAAGTTACCAATGCCAATGCAACACCTCCACAAAATTATCAATAGCAACACAACGCCTCCAATGCCAATGCAATGCCTCCATGAAGTTACCAATGCCAACGCAACACCTCCGTAAATTTGCTCCAACAAATACCGGAAAACTTGATGTGATGTGATGAATAGAAACAATCATTTTTATTATATAGCGAATATTGTCCGATTAGCTTCATCGTTTAACGAATGTGGGATTAAAATTTCAAATTTAAAATATTTACATTTAGTTTATTATAGTTCATACTATAGTTAAAATACTTAATATTTGCATGTAGTTATCATAGTTAATATTTTATTTAATATTTACATGTATTGAATGTTGAATAATTCAAATATAATCTCGGATTAAATTTTTAATATGAAATACTTACATGTAGTTAATTATAATTAATATTATAGATAACATAGTTAATATTTGCATCTAGTTATCATAGTTAATATTTACATGTACTCAATGTTTAAAATCATGGGATTAAATTTTAAAAATCTAAAATATTTACATGTAGCTAATTATAGTTAATATTATAGTTTAAATAGTTAATATTTACATGTTATTTTTGTAAATATTTACACGTAGTCAATCTTAAACCATTCAAATAAGAAAATTATTTTAGTTTCGAAGGCATGCATGAAAGGAATATTTTGTGGATATTTTGAATAGAAAGTATGGTGAAATATTTGAAGACCAACGAGTTTATTAATAAATTTTGAAATATATTTTAGATGAATATAACGTAAGTTTAAAATTTAAAATTTAAAATATTTACATGTAGTCATTATAGTTAATATTTGCATGTAGATATTATAGTAATATTATAGTTAATACTTACATCTAGTCAATGTTAAATCATTGAAATAAAAACATTATTTTAGTTTGGAAGGCATCCATGATAGAAATATTTTGTGGATATTTTGAATATAAATATCGGTAAAAATATTTCAACACAAACAGATTTATTAAAAAAATGTTAAATACATTTTTTGACTAATATTTGTACCAAATATTTGAAATGAAAATTTTGGAGGGAAAGTTTTCCGTGAAATTTTTTGGGGGAAATTTTTGGAGGGAAATTTTTTCGTGAATTTTTTTTGGAGGGAAATTTTCGACTTTAAGCTATATATTATAAGTGGGAGAGGAATTTGTATCATTCAACCTATTCTTGTTGAAAGCCATGGTTTCTTTTCGATAGCGAAGTTTTTCTTTGTACAACATCAACATCTTCGTCACGCAACAACTTTATTCGTAGTGATGAATATAATGGGAGTTCGTTCACCATGAATAGAGATTCAAAAAATTGACTTGGTCGTAATCCCTAAAGATGATGAGAACAAAATTTATGAGGCGCACAGAAAATGAAATTTCTATAAATCAAGCGCCAGCTTATACCACTTACTATTAATCCTAAGGATTATGAAAGCAACAATGATGAAGGGCATGATGAAGAATTTCCCGAGCCAAAATTTTTCACTTCGTCCTAATCCCAAGGATTATGAGGACACCATTGATGAAGAGGGAGATGAAGAATATCCACTTCGACTTTAATCCTAAGGATTATGTGAGAACAAAAAAATGAAGAGGGGAATGAAGAATCTCGCAAAGTCAAAATATCCACTCGTCATAATCTCGAGGAGTATGCCATCACCACCGATGAAAAGGGGGATGTAAAATTTCCGCGAGTCAAAATATCAAATTCGTCCTAATCGTAAGGATTATGCGAGCACCACCGATGAAGAGGGGAATGATAATGTTTCGTAGTCAAAACATCCACTTCATCCCAATCCTAAGGATTATGCCAACACCAGCGATGAAGAGGGAAATGAAAAATTTACAAACAATCAAAATATCCACTCCATCCTAATCCTAAGGATTATGCAAGCACCATTGATGAAGAGGGGGACGAAAAAATTCCGCAGTCAAAATTTCCACTTCGTCTTAATCCTAAGGATTATGTCGACGACCACGGATGAAGAGCGGAATGAAGAATTTGCAGAGTCAAAAATATGCACTTCATCCTAATCCTAAGGATTATGTCAGCACCACCGAGGAAGAGGGGAATGAAGAATTTGCAAGCATCAAAATATCCACTTCGTCCGAATCCTAAGGATTATGCCGGGCGCCACCGATGAAGACGGGGATGAATTTCCAAAGCTAAAATTTTCACTTCATCCTAATCATAACGATTATAATTTAACCACTCGATGAAGGGGGGGGATAAAGAATTTCTAATAAATATAGATTCAAGGCATTCACTTATTCCTAATCCTAAGGATTATGAGAGCTTCGAGTGAGGAAGGGGAGTGGCAGGATGAAGAAATTCTAGTGAATACAAATTCAAAGCTTCCACTTATGCCTAATCCCAAGGATTATGAGAGCACCACTAAGGAAGGGAGGATGAAGAGTTTATTGCAAATGATAATTTTAGAGGCACAAATCTGAATATTGCATTTTCTCTAAGTGACCATTTCAAAGACACTCATGGTGATGAAGAATTGAATCCTCCCAAGGAAGAATTTGAAAGCATGGGTCAAGATGGTGAAGAATTTCTTTTGAGTCGGGGTTACAAAAGTGCCAATGATTCTTGTGAAATGCTTTCTTCAACTCGATGATGGTAAAGAAAATTTTCCGTGCAATGATGTTGATGAATTTCTTAACTATGTTGAGGATGATGATAGTGGAGATAATATTCCTCTTAATGGTGATGAAACTACTTTCACAAAGGATGATGGAATGATGAAGCCGTTGCAAGCAAATATTGCAACTAAGAGTAGGAGTAGACCTTTTCATATCAATCCAAAGCATCTCCAGCTTATACAAGGGCGAGGACAAAATATCCTCGCGACAAGAAGTTTTGTCGTTCATTTGATTTCAAGTGAATGTTGTCGAAGGGATTGCTTGAAAAATATGGATTTCAATTTTGTTTTGGAGAAAATGAAAACATATATGTCAATGAATAAAAGCATGCAAAATTCATATTTAGTGGGTTGCATGCAATCTACACTAGCAGGTTATGATTATCATATTGGGAATGTATTGCTTTGCGTAAAGGCGTTCAAAATGTTGTATTCAATTGGTAATTGCCGTTTATCAAGAATCCGGGATAGATTGGAAAGGGATCCCACATATTATTCAGAAGCACGTTATAAATGGGAGGTGGGGGCCTTTTTGCAAATACTGCGAAGACATGGATGAAAGAATTCTTTTCAAATCATGGAGAGTGTATGCCAAATAAAGACATAATACATATTCCAGATAATTTCTCAAGACAAGAAATATTCATGTTATACAACGGTCATGCAGAAGCTATTGAAGGAATTGGTAATTTTATTACATATTCTTATTTTACAAGGATATGGAAAACTGAATTCAAAAAATGTTCGTATTCCTAAGAAGACAAGGATGGGGATTTTCAAAGACATGTGCTTCTCTTAAAGAAAAAAAGAGATAAATGTCAAGGCGGAAAGAGGTATGTGTTCTAAACATTGTTTTTTTAAAATTTGATACTTATCAACTATGAAAATATATTTATTCATATGTTTCTTTTATTTTATGTACTGCATTCGTTGTCAAAGAACTTCAAGACCATCGCAATCAACAAACAAGTGAAAGGAAAAAGTTGTATAAACATTGACAGAAGTGTTATGATCATCCAAATAAATATCTCGGGATTGATAATTGATAGTATGGACCAAAACACTTCTTCCACATTTTGTCCGCACGCCATAAAAAAATTACTAGTGAGGAAAATTTCATTTAGTTTCACTTGGTTGGTTGTATGGTATTTAATGAGAAGATGTTTCCAAGAGTTTTCTTCACAACTCCAAATATTCACAATGATGCAAATCTGACCATAACTATAATCCATGATGTGGTTACTCATTGGTCCGGGATTCTTCCCGAAGTTTTGTATTTACAATTAGACAACACAAGTCATGAGAACAAAAATCAAGTTCTTTTTTGGGTATCTAAACATGCTCGTTGAATTGGGGATTTTTAAAAAGATAAAGGTTCGTTTCCTTCTTTGTTAGGCATACTCATGATCATATTGATCAAATTTTCGCCGTTTTCAAGTAACATTGAGGAGGAAAAGGTGTTGGGAGCCTGCCATCGTTAATTGAATGTATTAAGAAATCGTACATTCCGCAGCCTCGTTTTTCATGTGTTGGAAGAAACTATTGACATGCGAAGGTTTATTTTTGGATCGCATGGTGAGGAGAAATGCATTGAACAACTTAACGACATTAGATTCCAACATCAATTTTGTATCAAAAAAATTGATGGGATAACACTTATATGGGGCAAGAAGTATTCAAATCGTTGAAGAATGGGGACCATCATCAGTGCTTAGCATTTTTGAAGTTCATTCTAGAGCGTCCAATATTTTCATCAAAAGATATTGTTATTACAGTCAGTTGCTGAACTCCATAATGCACGAAGGCAGAAGAGAGACATAAATTATTTTGAATGTCTAAAGGAAATTAAAAGATGTATTAGAGATACATATGAGTACTTCAATGTTGCTGATTCAGTTTGGTGGGAGTCTTTTTTCAGTAATCAAAGTGATATGATTTCAAGATCAATAAATGGGGATACGCTTTTGAAGACTCCTTTTTTTTTGCCACAAAATATGCCAAATGAACATGAACATCAAGAAACACACAATGTTGAACAACAACAGCCTCAAGCTATTATTAATTCCCCACAAGTAGAGGAAAGAAGAATCTATATTGTTTCTAGAAGATCACGTGCACAACGTGAAGCCATGGAAGACCTTTACAGGGGTTTTGTGCGGGATCTTACGGAGGGTTGCATGATAGCAGTGTTAGTAGATGAAGATCCACTTGGCTATCCATTCTGGATTGCCAAAGTTATAAAGGTCATTATTGAAAATGAAGAGATTACAGTTGTTTATGTACATTGGTATGCCACAAGTACCCACCCTTTCAATGGTGTGTACAAGCCAGAGATGGTAGTGGAAAAAAGAATTGGTAGAAAGAGAAAAAGAAAGGGCACAAATATAAATCATCGTTGCACAAATGTCTTAAAATTGGAGGATGTTGACATACTTGTGTATGACTTCAATTTGACAAAGAGAGGAACTCTTCGGTTGCAGACCATAAATATTTTGAAGAAATTGCTACCAGAACAATTACTGTTGAGATGGGACTCTGCAGAATGTAGACGTAGATCTACAAGACTTTTGAACTCTGAAATGGTGGGCATGCATGTTGACTCGGATGGAGCACTAGTTGATGAAAGAGAAGAACATGGATCATCTTCATCTGCATCGAGCCATTCATCTGAAGATGTAGGTTATGATGGTGTGCCAGAACCTATGGTTGATTTTGAATAACTATCTAAGACACTTTTATGTAATTGATGTTTGCATGGTAACTTGAAATAAAAATTTTGACTTCCATCTCATTTTTCATGAAGTTATGAGACATTTCTATGTTTGTTGAATTATATGTTTTAATTATGAAGAATACGTCTCTTTAGAATATCGACAATGCAACAATGAATTACAAAAATAATTTATGTTATATTCAATGTACCAATGTTGATATTTTAATTATAAGTAAAATAGAAAATAGAAACTAATGTTGAATTTTTAGATTATGTAGTGATATTACCATGATATTATGTATTGTTACCATTTGGTATAAGATACTTTTAAAAATTTTAATAATTATATGCGTCATTGAAAGGGAACACTCTGTTTTGATGCTTGATTTTTAGGTTTTGGTTGAAATTACATTTAAATTTGTCTTATGCTAAGATTTGAAAAAAGATAAGTTTTTATCCTTTAAAATTAAAATTATTCTTACTTGTTTCTGTTCAATGATAATTTTTTCATTTACTTATTCATTTTTTTAAATTGTTAAGTCTTATAATTTCTCCATAATTTCATTGTTCAAGTATGTTGAACACTTAAGATTGAAAAACTTTAGATTTACAACTTGTCATTAAGGTTTTTATGCGCTACTAAATTTTATCTTTAATGTTATGGTTGACAATGATTACAATTTTGGGGTTGCTTAGAGTCAAGATATTTTATGTTTAACAACATGGATGAAAATTGTTCGAAATGATAAGCCCTTCAGACATGTATTTGTTTATCTTTAACATCATCTATCAAAAATGTTAGAAATTTACGATTTTAAAAAATGTCCTAATATGTTGTCTTTAATTCTATTGTTACAAGTGTCAAAATTATGACACAATTTTTTTTTTTGTTATTCCAACATCAACTGGTTTTGTTTTGAGGGTGTTTTTTCAATCTTTTTTTCAACAAACAATTTTGTTTTTAGCATAATTTTATAAAATGTTGAAATTTGACCTTAAAAAAAAACCAAGTGCGTTCTGGAAGACACACTTTTTGGGCTAGAGTTCCCGTTTTGAGGTCAGGTTACCTATTTCATTGGTAACAGTGTTTAACACTCCTATTCTTTATGGCCTTGAGAATCTTCAGTGCCAAACCCTGAGTTGCCTGATTGATCTAAGTAGGTTGGTCTTCCTAAGAAGGCTTGATTAGGTGGTGGTTGATTGTTGCCATATAATTGAGACCAATTTGTCCCTTCGAACCATGGAGGAATTGAGTACCCATACCTCACACTTGCGTTAAGTGGAGGTGTGTGATGAGCATACATTGAATTCACACCTCCTGTGGTAGGAATAAGGTAAGTGGGTAAACCCCCATTTTGAAAGTGAGGCACTTGAATGTTTATGAGGTCTTGGAATAATGTTGTATTATTTGCAATATTGTCCAATGTGTTGGACATGTTCCTGGATTCATTCTCATCAACTGTGCTTGCATTTATGTCAACCATATCAGTCATCCCTTGTTCCCTTTCAAGAATTTGTTTAGCCTTCCTTGCTTCCTTTTCCTATCTTGACATTTGTTTTTGTTGCTCCTTCTCTTGCCTTGCTCTCTCTCTTTCAAGCCTTTCATCTGCTTGACGTTGTGCTGCAATAGCCCTTGCTGCCTTTTTCTCCTTGGCTTGATCCGTTTTTTTTTCTGTTTTAATTCTTGAATCTCCATTTTTTTATTTTTAGACTCAACTAGGAGTTTTATATAGTCTTCTGAGGTGAGTAACTGTGAACTTCACCCCAAACGAAGACTACTGGGTGTTCCTTGCTTATTTTTCATTGACACTCTTTCTATTGGTAGCTTTAGGAACCACCCAAGTAACTTCTCCCTCCCTCCCACCTGCATGTCATTGCTTGGCACTTCAGTATCCATGGCACTTGATTGAACTATATTGTTTTATTCATCTAGTGCCTCATTATGTCCTCCATCTTCTTCCATTGATCTATTTTCCACAAAAAAATGAACAATTTCACTGTTCAATTCAGCCACTTGTGAAGGCATGTTCATGCTTTATTCATTGGTTCTTGAGACACTGTTGGCGTTCAAATTAATCATGGCTTCTGCCAGCCATGATGGTGGGTTTACTTGGCTAGGCAATGTCAATTGGTCATTTTCAATTTCATTAAAGATATCGGCAATTTCATTTTCAACTACAGCGGCATTAACAATATCAGCATTTTCATTTTCAACTACATCTGCATTAACAATATCAGCAATTTTATTTTCAACAAAATCTGTTGGAAATACTAAGAGGGGGGTGAATCATTATTTCTTTCAATTAGAGCATTAGTTAATCTTCAATTATTATCAGTGTTTGTACAATGATAGCAGAAAACAAGAGGAACACAAATGCACACAATTTTTAAGGTGGAAACCCACTCCGGGACAAAAACCACCTAATGCTTTTCTAATAATTCTTTTCAACTCCAATTGAAAATAAAGCTCCAACTTCCTAGAATCTAGAAAAGAATTCTTCTCAAGCTCCCACTGGATGGACGCTCCAACGCCCAAGATTCTTCAGTAGTCACTGAACGGATGCATCAACACCGAATGAGCTACAACTCACCCTAGCACCACCCTACCACCCTATAGAAGAATAAAAGAAGAATGGACTCCCGTACCAGGGAAAATGATCCACTTTACAATGATATAGAATGATGTAGAAGAAGAAGATATACTAGACCATAACCCCAACTTTGACACAACCACCTAATGATGATCCTAGACCTCCCAACATTGCCTCTTCAACTCTTGGCAGATAGACACTAGTACAATTTGTACAATATTTACAATGACTAGGTACAATGATACCTTTACAATGATTGTATGTAGTGCTGCCCACTTGAAGACTTCATATGATGAACTTCTTGCTGTTGTTATGCACCTTGGTTGCTGCTCTTGTCATGCTACCCTCTGTTGCACCTTGTTTTGCTTTTATGCCGTAGAAATTCTGGTCCTTTGCAATCCTTGACAACACATGATCTAGCTTTTTCTTTTCTTCTAGGAGCTCGATATTGAATCTGGTGTATCTCTGATATTTCAGATCCTCAATATTTGATTTTCAGTTTTGTAGTATTCCTCTGAGTCTTCTTTCCAATGCCACAGGTCTGACCCAATTTGGATTCTTCAAGAGAGAGTTATACCCAATTCCTCACACTGCCCTAATTATGGACTATTTTATCAGAGCGCACTTGTATGGCATGCCACGTGTCACTGTTTATTCATTTGCTTCTGAAATTGATAGAGGAAAAATTACAGACTGTGCACTATCCATCACTTTTTACGGCATTCCAATCCGATACTCAGAGAGATAGTTATGACAAATTTACCAAGGTCACTTCTTTGAGATGAATTTCAGGAGCCTGCAAAAACCCTTACTTCCACAGATCATATCTCCAAAAATATTGCGCAAATTGATCTGAAATTTTTACTGCAGCTTCCTCAAGATTTCGGCTTCGCCTCATAAAAATTTAAGCTTCTGAGCCTTCGTAGAAAAAAATTTAGAGCGAAAATTCCACGATGACCTGTTTTAGATGGCCAAATCCCATACATAAGGAGGAAATGAAGATCACAATTTATATGAATGCTTAAGTTGAAAGGGGCTTCAACAAGTGAACATGAGAGGGATCTTAGGAGCTTATAAAATATTAATTATGACTTTTCAATGACCCATGCCCCAACCCCATGGGGTTTTATCCCACTAACTGGGGGTACAAACTTCAAACATGAATATCTCTCAAACCGTGAAGAATTACATGGCGTGCCATATATCAACGGAAACATCTCGACAAGTAGAAACCATCGAAAACATTATTGACCCAGAATATATTAAATTTGTAGGCCAAACTTCCCATTCAATATTGGGTTAGCCCCTGGTGCTACTTGGGTTGACATCAATGACAATCGCTGATCAAAAAAATCTGCATTGTCAACTGCATGTTCAACAGTGTGATTAACAATATCAGTAGCAAGAGTTTCATCTGCTTCAGTTGGTAGAAAAACCTCCATGTTGCCATGAATTTGTTGACAGGTATATTGTGTTTTACATACCTGCTCATCATCATCAACATATAACTGTCCTTAAGAGAGGGAAATTATATTATCAGCTACAACCACATTAGCATGTTCATGTACTTCTTCTTGCACTTCATGCTCTTCTTCCTGACCATCCACATGGAAAGCTTGGCTACAAGCAGTATCATGCATAAGAGCATCATAATTTGTTGGCCATATTCCTGTCCTCCTAAAGCCAGCCTTGATATTTGATGGTGTTAGAGCCCTTTTAAAAGCCTTACTTGCAAGCTTTGCTAACAACAACCTTTTCACCTCAACCCCTAGATTCTTTGCCATCCATGCATCACGTTCTGACCTGAAATAGTTCTTGAAAGGGCTAAACACACTAACATCAAGGGGTTGCAATATGTGAGTGGTATGAGCGGGCAATGTTAAAAGGTCAATGCCTAAATTGTTTGCTTCCTCAATTGTTTGTAGAGCCATGTGGCTTCCATGGCCATCTAATATCAATAGGTGTCTGTTATTAGGTGAGACACCACCTGGTACAGATGTAGCAAAGTGGCAAAGCCAATTTAAAAGAAGTTCTTTAGTCATCCATGCATGGGGATGTGCAGCCATGCATGCTCCAGGTTCACAGTTTTGTATATAATTTTTCAACTGATTTTTACCTTTGGATAGATAAAATCCTGGGATTGAAGCACTAATTGCATTGACACAACATAAAATGGTTATCCACTCCCTGCTCTTAGGAAAAATCTTTGGCATGTTTCGGCTGCCTCTCTTAGAAATTACCCTCATGCCACAATTCCTTCCTGCATGTAAACTTGTTTCATCATAGTTCCATATATGGTCTGCACCATAAGAATGTTTATCATATGCGCGAGAAAGAGTGTCATAGAACTTACATACAACTGCAGAGCACAAATTTAATGCTTTGTCTCTGTCAAGGCCCTCGGATGTATGCAATACAAGGTCTCGATGCCTTTTTTTAAACCCAAACCACCATGATTTACCAGGAAACCCATCTTTGAATGGGTTTGGCCTCCCTTGATAGATTTGAGCAACTGTAGATTTGAGTTGTATCAACTCTAGCCCATGTCCCAATTGGGCCATTTCTTTACACCACTCAACCACCTCGGCCTCCTCCTCTTCAGTCATAACTGTAACAGGCCCTCTACGTTTGGTGTGAGTGAGCCCATTTATCTAGTAATGTATTGATGAGGGAGGAATACTATGCTTCTTTGCAGATGCCTGAACATAATATCCATTGAACTCTAAGTCGTCAATTGCAGCTAACATTTCTTCCTTTTTCCAACCTCTTATAGCGCTGATCTTTTTAGTTTAAGTTGCACCTTGGACTGTGGTTGACGGTGGCTGATGGTGCCACAACATCAGCTTCATCCACATGGCCATCTTCAACAACATTGCTTGGAGCATTGTTGACATTCAGATCACCTGTTATTTCTTCATCTGATGAAGTGCATCGCAGTTGGGTACCCCTGGTCACTCTTTTGCCACTTCTCCTTATACGAGCTATATAACTCATTCTTTCCATGGATGCAACTACCTGCAGAAGCACCAATTGCATTTAGTTATTCATAATTGAAAATAATGCTTTCATACAAGCCAAACGTCACTGGTAACATCATCTCTTCCCATTTATAACAATTTATTACAGTTTACAATTAGTTTGTGTATTATTGCATACATTTAGTTTAGAATAATTGAAAATAATGTTTTCATACAGAGAATACAGCTTCTATGCATAGCTATTGCAGATAGATCTGTTAAATTCAAATGCTACAGCTTCTATTTTCATCTATTGCAGATAGATATGTTAACTTCAAATGCTACAGCTTCTATGTTCAACTACTGAGATATTTTCCACAGGGTAAGTTCAAATGATTGGGTAAGTTTGAATTCCAGTCTGATATTTGTGTCATTTGAAGTCATTTTGTACCCTGAAGCTGAATTGGGTCAGTTCAAATGATTGGGTAAGTTCCACTGTACACTGTGACTCTAAATTTTCCGAATCCATCAAATGTTACAAATTGTGGCCAAAACTCACGTATTGAGGTGTTGAGCTT